>JASAMX010031498.1:0-29895 GCA_030248175.1 Microlaimidae sp. YZB2_3
TCTCTCTCTCTCTCTCTCCCTCTCTCTCTCTCTCTGTCTCACTCTCTCTCACTCTCTCTCTCTCTCTCTCTCTCTCTCTCTCTCTCTCTCTCTCTCTCTCTCTCTCTCTCTCTCTCTCTCTCTCAAAATTTATTATAAGTTTAGCAAATCAGTAATAGTAGTGATATGGATATACAGATTGGACAATTGTAAAATCGGCATTTTGTAAAAGCGCTTCTATTTTATTTTTAAAAAATGTAAATTTTGGAAGTTTTATGTTATTAGGTTAAAAAAAATCTGTAGACCTATGAATTATTTGTAAAAAAACGAATTACCAAATGCATAAACGAGTGGATAAAAAACTTGATGAATATAAATTTTAGTTTTAAAGTTTATTGTAATGTGTTGCAATATCAAATTTTGTTAAGATAATTTTAAAAAAATTAATTGTGGCTCTAAAGTCCCTTCTATTGTGTTTATTATCAAAATTACACCATATAACGTTTGTAAAAAGTTACATTTACTTTTACTTAAACAAATGAAAGTAACGAATTTTTTATTACTTTTCCTTTTACTCGACTTTTAATTTTTTGGGATTTTTTTCGTCCAAAAACCGCTACAAGAAAATCTCCAAAAGATCTAGTCGTCTGTGCTGCAGTGTGTGAAACTCTGTGGCTCTCGACGATCGTTGACTAAGATTTAACATTGAGCAGCAGTGGCGTGAAATCCTTTCTGCGGATTTGCAGTGGAATAAATACCAACGGGTTAAATTTCACTTACTTTTATTCTTACTCGGATTTTTTCCTACAAATACTTAAATTAATTTAAGTAAAATTTAAGTAATTTCAATAAAAAGATTTCCTATGGGCTTGTTGTAAAATGAGTCTCAGATTCTCAGAAGAAAATTTTTTAAGCCGCTAACACGCTAAACGCAGAAGAAACTTATACTTAGACGAAAAAAACTTATTAAAATGAAGACATAACAAAACATTTTGGAACGGAGCTCTGGATCTCCGAAAATCAACGTTTTGCTCCGTTGCAAAATTACTCTTATTATAATTTTACTTTTACTTTTACTTAAAAAATAGGTCTTACTTTTACTTTACTTAAATAAAATTTCGACCGTTACTTTTATTTTTACTTTACTTAAATTAAAGTATTACAAATTACTTTTACTCTTACTTTACTTAAATTTAATTTTTTTAAAATTACTTTTTACTTTTTCTGAAAATAATAAAAAAATCATTACTTTTTACAACCGTAGTGTAAACTAAATATAATAATAATTTAGGTTTAAAAGAATTGAAATATTCAAATAATTTTTTGTTCTGCTTGGAAAAAACTTTGTGTATCAAAAAAATAATTTTTTCTACTTACACAAGTGCTTAAATTCTAAAATATGACTATTAATTACCTAAAACAAATAATTTACAGTAAAAAATTAGAATTTCTGAAAAAAACGACCAAAATTATAAATTCTTCTAAATTTTTAGCCTGCCCCGGCCCCGGCCCCGGCCATGGCCGGGGTATAATTTTCTACCCAGACCCCGGCCCCGGCAAATCAAAATTTCTCCACTTTGGCCCCGGCATCAGCAATAATTCTGCCCCGGTCGATCCCTACTCAAAAGGGTGATTAGTACCTGGCGGATCTTTTAAGGATTTTAATGCATATAAAATGGCGAATATAATTTTTAAAAGCTTTTAAACATCGAATAGAATAGCTCTTTTGACTGCATACAAGGCTTATGTGCGGCCAATCATGGAGTATATAGATTCTGATTATTGCATGATTTTTATGTTTTAATTGTATTTAATTACATGTTCATATATATTCAATTTTATATTTGTATTTTTAAAGGTTTCGTTTCGTTTCGTTTGTGCCCTAACTTGTATAAATCAATTTCGATTTTTGTGTATAAACGTAAATAGAATTAAAAAATTTCAAAACATTTTTAAAAAATGTTTGGACCATTATAGCTGAAACTGAACTCAAAACTTCATGTTCTCGTGCAGTTTTTTCTGTAAAATTTAATCAATAATTTCCACCTTGTTTAATGACTTGTACTGTCTGCTACATTTATTTCTAAAAAAATTAACCAATAATTTTTTAACCAATAATAACTTGAGGTTGTTTTTTTTGCTAAAAAATATATAAGGAGAATAATGGATTAGTGAACCCACAGTGAGGAATATTATTTCATCTTCTGGCATTAGATTAACCCCCGCAATAATGTTTTTTTAACCTTATGAGGCCGGTCCACTTTGTTGTTCAAAATTCCTGGTAATAATTTAATTTTTGAGTTTTTTCTCGACAATTTTTATAGAACTCGGAAATATTTTGTTTAAATGAGATAAATTAATATTTAAACAATTTTATGCATATTTGTGTTTTAAATAAAAGGTTATAAAAAGCCTTTACCTCTAGTTAGGAGTTGTGTTAACCTTTAACTAGAAGTTACCGCTTTATTAGTTTGTATTGAAAACAAAAATTGCATGAAATAAATAAAATATCAATTTATGCCGTTAAAACAACGAGTCTATAAGATTTTTTTTTAGAGAAAACCTAATAATTAAATCATTGTCAAGACTAAATAAAATATCAATTTATGCCGTTAAAACAACGAGTCTATAAGATTTTTTTTAGAGAAAACCTAATAATTAAATCATTGTCAAGACTAGTGATGTGCCCTGGGGCTCCGAGCTCCGGAGCAGAGCTCCGGGCTTAGGCTTAGGCTTAGGTTTAGGCTTAGGCTTAGGCTTAGGCTTAGGCTTAGGCTTAGGCTTAGGCTTAGGCTTAGGCTTAGGCTAAATAAATATTCATATTCATAAATTCATGAATATTTAAAGAGTGAGTCCATATATTATTTTATTAAAAATTTTTTGCAAATTAATTTTGTTTTCAAAACTTATTTAATATGCTAGAAATAGTCTTAAAATGCAGAGTGATGTTTCTACCCTACAATATCATGCCCCGGAGCTCTGGCCATTAAAAACGGATGGAGAAACAAAGCTCTGCCCCTTAAATGAGCGATTTAAAGCTTATTTAAGCTTGAAATACATTTTAAACTACTTTAGCTGCAATTGTAGGACCGTTTTTATTGTTTTAAATAAGTTTTAGAAAAAAATTAAGTTTACAAAAAAATTTTGACAGAATAATCTATGCTAGCACTTTTTAATAATCTATAAAATTAGTATAAAAAAAGGCGGAGTTCCGTAGCTCCAGAGCTCTGGGGGTTGCTCCGGAGCTCCAAAAAGCGGAGCTTCGCTCTGGAGCACCAAGAGCTCGAAGCTGCGGGGAACATCACTAATGCAGATAGAGTAGCTTTAAATGTATTTTAAGCTTAAATAAGCTTAAAATCATTCGTTTAATGGGTGAACTCTGGAGCTCCGGAGCTCGGAAGCACGATATTATAAGGTAGGAACGTCACTAATTAAGGCTTTTAAACAACATAACACCCGGTCAACTCGCGATCCCCCTGATCCACCAGATCCCCCGCTATGGTTTTCCTATTCTATGTAGATTTATTTATGATGTATTTACTCTCAGAAAATAAAAAATAACTAAAAAATTACGCCATATGGATCAATGCTGTTATTTTTATTGAATGCTCTTCATGTATTTTTGTGGTATTATTGTTACAATTTTTTTAAGTAAATTTACTGTTAAAAACGTAATGTATTTCTTGAAATTACGTAAAATGTTCTTTATATCTTGCCGAATTAGAATAAATTTTGTTTTGTATGGATTTTGCAAACGTATTTGCAACGCAATTTCGCAAGCAACAATTGGTAAAACTTTAATAAATAATTATGAAGAAAAGTCACAAACAACCCAAATCGTCATTCAAACTAATTATGAAAAAAGTCACAAGTGATTTATCTTATAACAAAACCAAACATTTGTGAAAAAAATCACAAAATCTCCGTTGGGGCTCTGGGTATAGACCAATTATGACTTATTTATTAAGTACTTGTGAAAAAAGTAAGAAAAAATTAAGAGAGCAAAACGAAAGAAAATGGTATTCCTTTTTTCAAGAACAAGGTTTATATCATTTTTTTCGGGACCAACAAGAAATTTAAAAACTCTGGATTTAATTTTGTCCAACGATGTCGAAATTTTTGACTTAACAAAAATCTTGCAAGGTTTAAGAAATTCTGATCATAATTCTGTGAAATTTACAATTTACAAAGCAATTTTCTACAAAAAAATTAATCTCAAAAGTCATTAATACTCGATTTTTTTAATGGAGATTATGAACTTTTTTCAAAGTATTTATCAACATTTAACTGGGACAATATGTTTTCATTGTGTTCTACGGTGAAAGAATACTGGAAATGTTTTAAAAACGTAATTTTCGAAGGTATTCATAGACATATGCTAGTTAAAAAAGTTAACAAAAAGCAAACTGTAAAAAGTTTCCAAATTTTATAAAAAAGTTACAAAATAAAAAACTTCAACAATGGAAAAAATTTAGGAAATATCAATTAATTCAAAACAAAATGAAATATAAAGAAACATGCAAAAATTATCTAAATTCAGTTAAAAACTACATTATTACACAAGAGGAACAAGTTTTAAAATCAAAAAATATTAACAATTTTTATAAATTTGTTAATAGTAAAATTAAAACCAAAAAACATATTCCACCAATACGTAAAGAGCATGACACTTTTACAGTAGAAAATAAAGAAAAAAATCCTGAACTTTTTGCTGCTTCCTTTAGCACTGTGTTTACCAAAGACTATGGTTATTTGCCCGATTTTTCATCAACAAGAATTGGAATTGTTGATAATATGTCTTTAAGTGTCAAAAAAGTATTAAAAGTCATTAAAAAACTACCCAATAAAATGTCAAGAACACCAGATTGTTTACCAGCTTTCTTTTTTAAAAATTAGCATCTGGGATCGCTGAACCATTGGCTATAATATTTCAAAAATCTTTTGATATGGGTGTTTTACCAATGGATTGGCTTTTCGCTCTTGTAGTTCTTCTCTATAAAAAAGGCCCAAAAAGCAATAAACAAAATTACCGTCCAGTATCATTGACTTCATACTCAAGTAAAATAATGGAGAGGCTTGTTAAAGATGAGCTTTCATCTTTTTTAAAAAATACTTTGTCTTGGTTCCAGTATGACTTTAAAGCTTGAAGTTTAACTACAACACAGCTTCTTTAGACACTGAATGAATGGATATTAGCTTTAAAAAACAAAAAGCAAATAGGTGTTATATATTCAGATTTTGAAAAGCCTTTGACACTGTTTCACACCCAAAACTTTTATATAAATTAGAAAAATATGGAGTTGGTGGCAAATTTTTGAAATGGATAAAGAGTTTTCTTTCTAACAGATATATGAAAGTTATAATAAATGATACAGAATCAAATTACTACAAAGTAGAAAGTTCAGTTCCACAAGGTTCCGTGTTAGGACCATTTTTGTTTTTCGTCTACATCAATGATATTGTAAACCAAGTTCAACACTCGCATATTAAACTTTTCGCTGATGATGCGAAGGTTTACACCAGTTTTACTTGTGAAGACGTGTTAGAAAAAAGCAATCAATTGCAGGAAGACTTAAACAATATAACGGCTTGGTCCAAAAACTGGCAATTAAGATTGTCTGAAACTAAATGTGAGGTTTTGCATATATCAACAAAAAATCAAAATAATGAACATGATTATACTATAGACGGTAACGAATTATCTAAAACTGGTTTAGTAAAAGATTTGGGAGTTCACATTTCAAAAAATCTTCAATTTTCTGATCATTGTAAAACTATTGCTAAAAAGACATTGAAAACGACATCATTGATTTTCAGGACATTTAAATCAAGTTCAGAACAAAATTTAATAAAAGCTTTTACTTCATATGTTAGGCCAACTTTGGAATACGCAAGCGTGATATGGAATCCCTTTTTACAACAAGACATTAAATTCATTCATAATGTGCAACGTAGTTTCATAAGACGGCTTTTCAAAAGGTGCAAAAAATCATATAAAACATACGAAGAACGTCTTAAGCATTTACATCTGGCCACACTTCAAGACCGAAGAAATAATATTGATCTATCTGAATGCTATAAGATTTTAAACAAACAAACAATTCTTAATCCAGACTCTTTTTTTAGTTTAAATCAAAATCCCACCAGAGGTCTTTAAAGCTAAAAGTTCAAAAAAGCAGAATTAACGCAAGAAAATATTTCTTTGTAACCGAGTTGTTAAAAATTAGAATGCATTGCCTGAATTTTTGGTATTTTTTTAGGTACTTCTTTTGGGGTCTTAAGAAAAACTTCAGCCAGCTGATTAATTCTTTATAAAAACTTTAGCCTAAATAAGTCACATTAAGTGTTGTGTTTAGCGTCGAGATAATAATGAAAATAAAAATTAATATAAATATTATATGGATTAAAAAAAATAATTTAAAAAAATAATTATTGTTTAAAATGTTTTTAAACCAGCTGTTGACCTTACTTACTTGGTTTGTGTATGGCTCAAAATAGTGCTTTTTTGAAGCCTTTGAGCACTATTCTAGAAGAAAAAAACAACCATGTTTTCGCTATTTATGGCGACCGTAATTGGTTCGCAATTTTTTAGGTGTTTACACGATGTTTTTTTTTAGAAATAAACTTTGACTTTGACTTTGAAAACTTCGAATTAAGGGATGCGTTTATATTTGCTTTTATTAAAAACAATTACAATTAATCTCATTTAAACAAAAAACTTTTACAAGAATTTTCGAGAAAAAACACAAAAATTAAAACATTATAAAGATTTTTAAACCCTGAACATATATTGTAGCACCTAGTGAACATTCGTTTTGTGGATCAACAGTTGCTAAATCTATCTCATTTTCCTGTTGTTCTTTTTTTAGCTAAAGATAAATTTTATCAGGGTGAAAATAGATGAGTGGTAAAGTAACCACTCGTTCTTTGAGAAAAAACCCCGTCAAAGAAACACATTGACCAAATAAATAAATGATTGGTAAATAACCCCCTAAAAATTTTTTTTAAAATTTTTCTCTCTCACGTTTATATTTTTTATTTCTTTCCTGGCGGAGAGAGGTTACGCCCTTAATTTCAGCCTGAAAGACTTTAGCTTTAGTTTGTTTTTAAGGTAGGATTTGTTTTTTTATATAATTTTAAATTCTGCTATACGCGTCAATTAGTTGATTACCACGGCCAGAATATCAAAAAAGTGTTTATATAAAACTGTAATCTTTGAAGAGTTTTTATTAGTTGTTACGTTTTAAATCCACTTAGCTGACGAAGGTTTGTATTATCTAGTGTTAAAACTTAGCTGGTGTATTAATAAACATATTTTGTTTCTTATATATTTGCCCAAAGCCGTATTTACAGCTGAAAATTATCTAATTTATGATTCAAGTAAGGCTCTAAAGGATTTCAGGGTTTAATCTTCGATTTTTTTAATTAATTTAAAAGCTTTTTGCTGTTAAGTATTAAATGTAATTAAAAAAATTCTAAGCTCACGCAGTTTGGATTTGCGTAATTTTACATTTTAAACCGATTTTAATTAAAGTAATATCTCTAAATAAACCATAAAATGTTCAATTTTAACTTGTACTTTTTAAACCCTTCACTTCTGGTTTTTACCGCATGTAATTAACAAGAATTTTTTAGTTGCTTAGGTTGCTTAGGATTGTGGAATTAAAAAAATTTTGCAGCTGCTCCTCACAATTATCAGCAATTTTTAAAAAAAGAAAATTTTATGCTCTTTGGAGTTTATTTTGGTATTCTTGTAGAGATTGAAATTACACTACGAAAAGAAATTAAACTGTATAAAAATAAAAAATTTTAAATTTAAAACGAAACGCCCATGGACACAAAAAATTTTGTGCTGATTATTTTTCTCTGGTCAGTGTTGGTTTTAAATATTTCGATCACGACCGGATATACCACTAAGATCCGACTGTCAAAAACTGAAATGACGTCTCTCAAGCGAAAAGTAAAACTTATTATATTTTTAAAATTTTTAAACCTTCCTTATGGCCAAATTTTCTTTATTTCAAAGATCCATTTCTTGAAAAGTTAAGATTTTTCAGTAAAAAAAACAGTTACAATATTTCGGGAAAAGGTACGATGTTCACCAAAATAATCAAAATGAAAGGCAGAATAATTATAAAAAAATAAAATACAATAAGGGAAATGTCCATACGCGGCCTGAAGTCGGTAAAAAATACAGCTAGAATAAACATTGAATGTTTTAAATTTTGTGTTAACTTTTTTAAACGTAGCGAACTGAATCAGTTCATTTTGTAATTTACATAAGATGGGCTAAAATCTTATACAAAATATTTAATATTTATTCTATATGAATATATTAATATAAAAACATAGGTAAAAAAAACCATATATTGTGACAGAAAATAATTTTTTTATGATTTCTTAATATCTTTTTGCACAATGAATGACGTTTTCAGATATAAATTGGTATTTTTTTATTTTTTTATTTTAACCATTTCAAGCATTTGGAAATGGATTTGAAACGAACTGCTGACATTAATCCAACAACATTTAGTGTTTAAGTAATGCCGCTTCTTGGTAGCATTGGAGTTTAGGTGGTAAAGTTCTTTAAGAAAATATCACGGGAAGACAAAAATGTGACGCAACTTCATAATAATTGGTTACATCATCTCTGACAATTTTTATTATCGTGCGTTCATTCTTTACTTTTTCCTGACGGCGAGCGGTTACGCCCTTAATTTCGGCCTGAAGGATTTTCTTTAAAGTTTGCGCGTTTGATTTAAGATATAAAATGTTTTATTATGTGCAGTTTGATTTTGAATCGTTTAAGTCGGTAATTGATACAGGCATGGGACTTTATGCTAAACTATACTAATATTCCTATTCTAAAATATTTGTAAAATATTTCTAAAATATTTGTATTTCTAAAATGTTCCAGAACGCCGGAAATTTAAATTGAAGTTTCGAAGCTCCGAAACTACGCCTTTAAGCTAAAATATTAAGCTTTTTTAAGCTTACTCTTTGTTGTAAGTTACTCTACTTAAATTCTTAGGACTATTTCTATCGCTTTTAATAAACTTTAAATAACATTAGTTTAAAAAAAATGACAAAAAAATCAATGACATCAGTTTTATATTATTGATGAAATTAGTACAAAAATTTTGCAAAGCTTTGGAACTCTCGAGTTTTAGTGGTTGCGCATTGTAGCTTTAGAGTCAGGGGTTTAGGAATCAGTACTAAAATCAACCATCAGGTGAAGATGTATCAGATAATTTTGTCAAGTAGCCTCTTGTTTTTTGAGAAAATATGGCGACCCGGAACATATATTTTTCATTAACAGAAAAGAAATATATTCCGATTCAGAAGTTCAAGATTTAGGTGTTTTAAATAGTAGCTCTTTGAAATCATCTGATCATTGCAAAAATATATCAAAAAAGCATAAAAAATAATTAACATGATTTTTATATGTTTCCAAACGAAAAAACGTAGATGCATTACATTTAGCATAAAAAAGCTTTGTTAGACCCACAATTAAGTACTGCACTCCTGAGTGGTCGCCATATTTTTTGAAGGATATCGATTATATTGAAAAAATCCAGCGCTATTTTACACGGCGATTATATTTAAAATGTGGTTTAAGTCGAATATCTAGTTATATTGAGCGAATAAATTTTTTAAATCTTCAATCTCTTGAAGAACGGAGAATACATTTTGACCTTTCATTATGCTACTCAATTATAAACAAAATAAGTGATCTAGATTTTTCTTATTTTTTTAGCTGGGGTGAGTATTTGGGTAAAAATGATCATTATTATAAGCTAAAAATACCTAAAGCTAAGAAAGATGTATTATTTTATTCTTTTTCTTTGAGAGTAGCAAGGTATTGAATGTTTTACCTGAGTGTATTGTAAAATCAAATTCATTAAAAACTTTTAAAAAAAGATTAAAACTTTTTTCTTTTAGTAATTTTACGAAATTTGACAGGCACATGTAAGTAGCTTCCGAGCTCTGTGTTTCCTTCCCTTTATTTATTTCCAACATAGTATTTTGTGTTTTTTTTTATTAACATTATGTATTTTACTATTGGATGTATTGTATGATCTATAAATATTTGTGCATTAAACTTTTTTGGATTTTTTCTATTTTAATGTTTATAATTCAAAATGCTATATTTGTGTAGAAATATTAATAAAGGCTTTCAATTCAATTCAATTCAATTCAAAGTGCCGAAATTAAATGCATTTTCGAAAGTGCCGAAATTAAATGCACCTTTTGCCCATTTTTCTTCAAGAAGTTACTACAGCCAATGAAAAAATTGGTAGATGATGTTATGACTGTCCTTTTTTCGCCCATTTATCTAGTTTCTAACGAGCTATCAATCACTTCTCAATTCAAATTTGGGACCAAGTTATGATAAGATATGTAATTAAAACTTGAAAAAGTGCCGAAATTAAGTGCATGACTCTATATACAGAGTTTATGATATATTATTCATGAAATTAGACAAAAAAGTCGGAACTTTGCTCCGGAGTTCCGAAGTTCGGAGCTTCAGCAAGCATCACTAATCTTAAAATGTTGTTGAAGCTCCGAAGCTCCGAGAATATGACTTAATAATTTTAATTTTTAGGTGAGAGCAATATGCAAACTGTGTTAAAAATCGACGGGTTCAACTCCTCCAAACTTTTTCGATCGGTTTGCTCCGCCCAAAAATTTTTACGGGACGAACTGGTGTCTGGAAATCCTTACTGCGTCCATCCACCAACGTACGTTTTTAAAATTATTTTAATTAAACTAGTCAATCTAATTAAATAATTTTTGGAATTCAATTCATTGAAATATTTATTCAATTTAGTTTTTAAATTTCTTCCATAAATTAAGAGTTCGGAACGATTTTTTTACATATGCAAGCCGAAATTGGTCAATTAAGTTGAAATAATCTATAAAATTTAATTAGTTAATTTAATTCAATTATTTAATTTATACTGCGCGCACGATAATTTGCATCCTGAGTCACCGTATCAACATTTTACTACTAAAACTATCAATAATACAGCCATAGATGAGAACGTTCGGGGAAGCTAGGGGGGGGTGGTTACCCGGGGTAAATCGAATTTTGAATTCTAAGAGGGGGTCCCAGGGGGGTCCGGACCCCCTAGCTTTTTAGGGGGGTTCGACCCGGGGTGTGAAATTTTGAAATCTAGAGGGGGGTCAGGTGGGGTCCGGTGTCCAAAGCAAAACAGTTTTAAACCATAATAACTTTAATAAGTGTTTTTTTATAGGATAATACTACATTTTATTGAATAAAAAACGATATTCTGGCATAAAAAGGGTGTAAAAGCATGAATATGTGATGAAAATTCACGTTTTTGTAAGAAAATTTAGTATAAAAAAAGTACCTAAAAATTTCCCGAGGGGGGAGGGAGAGGGTCAGATTTCAAATTCTAGAGGGGGGTCAGAGTTAAAAAATTCGGAAATTTGGGGGAAGGGGGGCCCCTAGATTTTCGTCTAGGGGGGTCCCAAAATTTCGAAACTAGGAGGGGTGGACCCCTCCCTGCCCCCCCCCCTTTTCTCATGTATGAAAAAAACTTTATTATAAACTTTTTTATTAAATAATCATTTTGGACCAGAAAAGCTATATTTAACGTCTAAAGTTAACTGAATTTTTTAAACAATATTTGCGAAAAGGGATGATTTAGAAACAAAACTGTATTCGTTCCGGTGATCGCCTTTTTTCTGTTGCCACGCTAAAACCGTCATCCCACGGTATTGGTATCTTCGTCTGATTATTGTTATATGTACACGTCACCGTGGTTAACTCTACGTATCACCTAGGGCATACCTAGATGCTACCTAATTCTGAATGGGTGGTTAAAACTTACATAATTTCTGACATAACCAACTTTAACGATTTCAATTTGCTACCATGCGCAGTGTTTCTACCTTTCTAACCTTAATGATGAGACCGGCCTTTCTTAGGCAGAAATTTATTGTCAAAAATTATTTGTGAGATTAGATCATAACTAATCCGCATTTATTTTCACTCATATTGCGAATAGTAATGTATATTTCTACTTCCAAATATTGTGCTCCAGATCTCGTCCATTTAAAGCACAAAAAATGCGGAGCTTCGTTTTTTAATGAAAAAAACTAAGAGGTATTTTATTTCGAAATTTTTGAAAAATTAGTTTCGCAGAATTTTTAGAATTATTTTTACAAAAGTTGCCAAAAATAGAGCGGAGTTCTTGAGTTCCGATGGATAAATTGGAGGCTACTCTTCAGAGCTCCGAAAACCGCAGTTGCGCTCGGAAGCTCCGTGTAACATCACACGGAGCTTCTAATCGTGGTTGCTTTGACAAAATTAGTCAGAGTCACTATAAAATCAATGTTACTTTGACTCATGTTTGTGGTATTTATGTTTTAAAAAATAAAAAAGCCACAGTTATATCAATATTTTATATCAATTCCGACTCATTTTGTCATAGTAACGACGTAATGTTTGCAGGAAGAATTGGGCAAAAGCCAGATGTTGTCAGTCGTGGGATGTGGCCAGTGTGGGTGCCAGTCTTCTCGGGAAAACCAGATGCAGCAACGTGCAGAACAGCGAGTGGGAAAAAGTCATGTAAGCCAAACGCCGAAAGTTATTTATTTATTTTTATTACGAATAATATTTTTTTTAAATTAAAACAAAACAAGAGGTTCAGTAGTATTCAGAACGTGGAGTGAAAAAAACAGACGCCAAGGTGAAATTAGTGGGGTGATTAAGTAAACCCTCGTCGCTTGAGAAAATATCATCTGTAAGGAAACATGTGACGTAACTCAATAATAATTAGTTACATTATTTCTTGTACCTTTTTAATTTTTGCTGGCTTGCTTAAATTTTTATGTTCTTCATTTTTCTTGACGAAGAGCGGTTGCGCCTTTAATTTCAGCCTAAAAGATTTTAGTTTTAGTCCAACAATAAAAAAAAACTTAGCAGCTTAATTGAAGTATATGATTATTTTTCTTATGTTTAGTTTTAAAAATAGCTTTTGACCGTTGGAAATTAAGACTCCATAACGTCGTTACTATGACTTTAAAAAATCGTCGTAAAAAACTCGTAACTGTGACTTTTTTATCTTTACTCTTTACAAACGAATAATATAAATATTATGACTATGAGTCAGAGTCCCGTTGATTTTATAGTTATTGTATTTTTTGTGTTGTAGTAACTACGATAATTTTTGATTTTTACACAAGTTAATTAAAACTTAATTTTGTTGTAGAATTTTTTACGGTTTGTTTTAGAAGCTGGGTGTACAATTGCAGCCGATTAAAATCTGAAATTATTTCTTTCTACAAATATAACGAGGGAAATTCCAGTCTTTTGGAAGAATCAAATTGTAAACGAACAGAGTTTTACGTGTTTTTTAGGTGAGATCTAACAATGATTTTCTAAAAGTGCGGTTATTTATACTTTTTATTTTTTAATTGGTCAATTAATTTAAACTAACCATTTACTATACTGAAACTCTATATGTTTTGGAGGTGGAGGTGGGACTCCTTTCCAAAAAAAATATCTATGGATAAAACTACCTAAGGTTAGTACATCTTACTTACATAACTATCCAAATTATTTATTGCATTTAATTAAATCAATTTTTTTAAAATTTTTAAGAATCACACAAATAATGTAGATAGTTTGTAAAAAAATTATAGTTCAACTTTGAATTCATGTGGCAGGATTAAAAGAAAATTGACAAGTTGAATGTGTTTGATTTAATCATATTGCTATAGACTAGTTCTGAATAAGGGTTTTTTAGTGTAGGAAGAGGGTACAATAACTACTAGCGCCAATCATATGTAGGGGGAAAATTGAGAAACAACGAGCGAATAGTACTTTTTACTGTTTAAAATATTTCAAATATTTATTGGTTCAAAATCTCGACCCCTTCTTTTTAAAATTTCTTAAATACTTTTTAATATTACAAAAGCAAAAGCAGTTTTTGGGGATTTTTAGTTGTTTGCCGCTTCATAGGTACAGCGCTGCTGGCGCGCTTGGTTTCCAGTTTTTTAATGTTTTAATTACAGAAGATGCTTAATTTAAAAATTTGGAATGGACTTTTTAAAATTAATTTTTAAATTTTGAATAGTTTTACAACCAAAACATTAAAAAAACCTATGTAGGTTTCAAATTAGTAGCTTAAAAGCACAAATTTCAACTTTATTTTTACTAATTCAAAATCATAGTTCACGAAAATACTATTTTAGAGATGATTTCTAACTATTGTGACGTTTAATGAAAAAACCAAAATTTATTTAGCACAAACTGATATATTAAAGCTCTTCAGCTATCAACGTAGTTAAATATATCGTGTAGCAATTCGTATGAAGTATAGGTTTAAACTCAAGAAACTAAGAAAACTAAGATTTTTTCAAATTTTATTTTTTTCTTTTTGTACCCTCTCTCGTACAGTAAAAGATGCTTATTCAGAACTAGTCTATTGTTGGTCAATTTAATTAAACCTTGTTTGATTTTAAATAGGAAAAATTTATTGTATTTAATTTAAATTAATTTAATCCTTTTATTTTTAAGATATCTTCTACCGGCAAACTTTCCGCTCGATGATGATGTAACACTTTTAATTCTGCCGATTCACAAGGGCGCTTCTGCTCACCTTAAACACTTCGGTCGCACCGTGATTAACAGAATTATGGAAGTACGTGTTTAAATGTTTAGTTTTCTGAATTATTTTGAGATTGTCCTGATTGCTTAGTGGTCAGAGCGTCCGCCTACTAAGCGGTTGGTTTCTGGCTGCAATCCCTGTGCACAACTTTTACAACCTAATGTGCTTTCTATACTTATTATATTATTGTGAGTGACTAAAGTTTGGTTCATGCTTATGACAAAACGTCCTTTGGACAAAGTCCAAAGGACAATTTTAGAAAAGCCAAAACGTTGTTGTTGATGTTGCATTACCTAAAACTTATCTTCCCTATGCAGATTATGCAAAGGGCAGGCGCTAAGACAAACCAGGAGGGGCGAAAAAATTTCACCCCCATGGTTTCACCATTGAAAAAATTTCACCCCTCTTCGTTCAACATTGATAATGATGTTGGCAACCTTTACCGCTAAGCCCGGTTCACACTGAGGTGGCAATGCCACCGGTGGCATTGCCACCGCTGTTGTGTCCAACGTTAAAAATATGACGTGTTCACACTGAGGTGGCAATGCCACCGGTGGCATCGCCACCGCGAGGTGGCATTGCCACCTCAGTGTGAACACGTCCTTTGTTTAACGTTGGACACAACAGCGGTGGCAATGTCACCTTGCGGTGGCATTGCCAGCGGTGGCATTGCCACCTCAGTGTGAACCGGGCTCTAGAGTGTTCACTGCATGCAGTGTTCACTCATTCCGAGGTTTTCGTCTAAAGGATTTTTCATGTCGCCTGATATTGATCTTACTATTTAACGTCGTACATGGGCCCAGTGGTACAAACTCCACACAAAATAGAGCTGTATTTGTCCACTGGTTTGCTAGATGGAAAACTGCCATGTGTGGCCGACGTACAACAACCTTTTTCTAGCCATGCCAAGCTGGACTCATTTCTATAAGAGAAAAGATCCAGCAACCAGGTGGTACTCGTACGCACGTTGGGTGCTGCCCGAAGGTCAGCACGGTCCTGGTGGCGCAATCCTTTCGACAAGCCAAAACGTTCTTTGGACTTTTTCCTTGGAACGAAGTATGAATGATACTTGAAATTTGTCCTTTGGACAAAGTCCAAAGGACAAAGTCCAAAGTGAAAAGTCCAAAAGACAAAAAAGTATAAACACGTTATCCTTTGGACTTTGTCCTTTGAACAAAATCCAATGGACGTTTTGACGCTGTTTTTGTCCTTTGGACAAAGTCCAAAGGACTTTTATCCTTTGGACTTCGTCTAAAGGACGTTTTGTCATAGGTATGAACTAGCCTTTATTCTGTCAAAACAACAAAGATATGCAAATGTCTTTGGAGTTGGGGTTTTCATTACTGAAAACAGTTTTGTTAAAATTCAAAAAAAGTAAACACAGTTGTTTAAAATTTTTTGTACAATAAATAATGCTAACAAACTACTTTTATAATCATTAAACAATATAACTATTTAAATTAAAATAGGTACAAATATTTTTTAAGTAGTTTTCATCCCATAACCTAGGGGTATAATTTTTTACTTGTTTTCACCCAGTTGTAATTTAACATTTTAAAGCTCCTAATAACGACCAACGTTATGTTTTAATTTTATTTTTAAATAAAATTTTATTTGTAGAAGATAGATTACAAGGAATCTTCAGAATATGCCAAGCTGCGTATAATTGCGTTAGATATGGGTTTGAAAGAAAAATTTTTTAGGTAAAAAAGTTAAAATTTAGAAAATAAAATACAAAATATTATTTGTTTTGTTACGAATATTAATATATTTATAATATTAATATGTAATAATATTACGAAAATTTGTTAGTTTTTAAAGTTCTATCTGAAATCAAATTTAATGAAGATTTTTAACTTGTTTGAAATATTTTAATATAATCCTAGCAACTAATATAAAAATTAAAATAATAGAAAAAAAGCACAGCATAAAATTGTATATACAATTTAAAATAATTTAAGGGCGATTTTATTTTTAGGACGTATTTATTGGAGGACACGGCATGGGGATTTCTCGCGGTTTTTCTAGTCTTAACTTGTATGTGGTTTTACACAAGAAGTTTAGCGTTTACTATTGTTGCAATATCAGGTACATTATAGTTTAGTTTCAGTTAAAACTTTTTGATTTATGCACGATTTTATTTGTTTTAAGTTAGTCGCAATGTTTTGATTAAAGAAGTAAACATTTTAAAAAATTTCCATATTAAAATTTTTCTTTAAATTTATACTTTTTTTAAAAATTGCAAATGTTTTTTCTTCTCGTGCAATAAACAGCTTACAAACCTTAAACGGGAATGAAACGAATTTGATCTGGGCGCGCATTCTGACGCACGGTTAAAAGTTACCCCGGGTTAACTTTTTTTTACGTGCTTAAGGATGCGAGTGAAAAATCAATTTTACCTAGGTAAAAGTCGGGTTAAATTTTTTCTATTGTTTTAAGAATAAGAATTTATCCCACTCGCAGAGGTGATTAAATATTTTCTCCCTAGGATAATAATAAAAAAAAAATACGGCATGATAAATTTATTGCGCGAGGTGGTTGGCGGCGCGAGAAAAAAAATAAAAAAATTCATACAATGATTTCTGTCCCATATGCGGCAGTTATTTTTACAATATATATATTTTATTTCTTGAAATGGATTATCGGGGTAAATAAAGGTCTCAGAATGCACCCCGGCGGTCTCTGCTCCTAATCTCACTGGAGTTTTCATTTTTATAAGTGAGTATCTAATCTAGCACTTTTCAAAAAGTTAATTATGTCTTAAATTTAATAGGGCTGAGTTTCGGAGCTCCGCGGGGTGCTCCGAAGCTCAGTAAATTATCTTTAGTTTTTCGTTTCAGGTATTTTGCTCTCCGGTGGTTTGACTTATTTCTTTTACCGCTGTATCTTTCGATTGGACTTCTTTCCGTTCATGAACTTGCTTACAGTGGTTCTACTGGTGGGTATCGGTGCTGACGACGCATTTATACTGCGACGTTGCTGGCTCAAAGCCAAGTCGGACAAAAACTGCGGAACTTTGGTATTTTGGGTTGCTTTTATTGTGTTTGTTTATTTATTCTTGATGGTCAAAAACCCACCCAACTTTGGTATTTTGGGTTGCTTTTATTGTGTTTGTTTATTTATTCTTGATGGTCAAAAACCCACCCAACTTTGGTATTTTGGGTTGCTTTTATTGTGTTTGTTTATTTATTCTTGATGGTCAAAAACCCACCCATTTAAACGGAAGTAATTCAGTGTTAAAGATCTTCACGAAGTTATGACGTCATAGAATCACTTTTGGTCAATTAGCGCTTGCGAAAAAATTGATTTCGAATGAACGTGAAGACCTCCAGTTTTTAGCTCCTCCCACAACCATTCTCACAGAGCAAAACATATATGACGTGATCACGAATACTATATGACATTTTTAGGGTGCTTAAAATCCTGACGTGTTTTTTATTTTGTCAAAAAATGAGAATCAGTCGGAATACAGAATCAGAATACAGTCGGATATTGATAGAATTTCTTTTAACAATAATTTGAAAATATAAATTTCACAATTTGTCTAATAAATATTGTTGCAAAAATGACGTAGAGTGAAAAAAAATTAAAAGTAAGTATTTCAACAAAATGATTGACTCAGACAAACATTATGTTAATGTATTTTTTATAGGTCAAACTGGCTCAGGAAACTCTAACTCACGCCTGCCTTTCTATGCTGGTGACAAGTCTTACAACGGCCGCAGCGTTGTATGCAAATTTAATCTCGGAAGTAATCGTATTGAAATGTTTTGGCGTCTTTGCGGGCACCGCCATACTTACCAATTATCTTATGGTAAGTAATTTAAACTTTTTAAATTATTAATGTTTTCCGGATAGTTTTTTGGTTAACTACTTAAGTGAGATTAATTGCTTAATTAGGTATCGTAATTATTGCCTACTTTTATTTTTTTAAAAAGAAAGTGATTAATAAAATACTTACCAGTACGCAAAGATTTAACACATTTAACGCTTGAAGTATTTATATTTCATAATATATATTTTTGTTAAATATTTTAAAGACGAACCTTGAAAACATTTTTATTAATTACACTTATATTTGGTTCTCGGAGACTGGTACTGGGTTTAAACCAACGGTTTGAATAGGCGGATTGTCCTATCGTCGCTTCTATGTCCCCCCACGACTCAAAACTTCCTTGGCTTCAAGTTCCAAAATCTAAAACAGTTTAGGGAATTCGTAGACAATTGACAATATTATTTAGGTTGTTACATGGCTACCTAGCTGGCTAGTGATATTAGAAAACTGTGATACGACGTCAAAATGTTGTCAAACAGGAAAATCCGTTCAAATATTGAAATTACTCGTGGTGCCCTTCGATAAGATTGCCGATGGATTATCGGTTATGGTAAGATATCTTGTATTAAGCTATTTTAAACCTTACTATGGATGAGATTGCAGTATATAAATTTTAACCAAACCATTATTGTCTTTTTTTAAAGCAGTGAGTTTTTGAAACATCAGGCCAACAGGAGTTTTCATGTTTTTAATTTAGAAAGAAATTTTTTTTAATAGTGCTCTAACCTCACCCAGTCGTGCAAATGCAATTCGTGTGAATTTTTTTTTCTGTTCTCGGGACTCTTTCTTCCGTGGTTATATTTAATATCCCTCAGAAACAATGCCTAACGATGCCTTTGGGTTTTTATTACCAGTTGTCTATAAAACGCTTAGAATTTTGGAAACATTAAGACAACGGAACTTCTTATAATATGTTTTAAATTTAGGGAGAAAAAATTTTTAATAGTGTTCTACCTCACCTAGTCGTCAGACTGCGATTCGTTTGGATATTTCTATTTTCCGTTCTTGGGACTCTTTCTTCAGTGGCTGTGGTTTACGCTCCGGGGCTCCAATTGCCCACCAAGGACTACTTTCAGTACTTCAGAAACAGCCACCCTTTCGAAAAATATGAAATGCTGTTCCAAAAGCGATTTCTAGTCAACCAAAAGGAGCATCCCTTGGATATAGCCGTGGTTTGGGGTGAGTGTTTTTGGGCTATGTAGAAATTTTTTAAAGATTTTCCAAAAACCTACTTTCAATCAATCAATTAATCAATCTTTATTTTGCCATGTAAATATAATGACAGTTGAGATACAAAAGGTGGTATAATTACTGCACTTAGACTTGTATCTACCTATAAACTTGTAGACATTTTGTTGTATAGAAGCTTTTTTTTAAACACAACAAAAATGCTGTTTTTATAGAGATAGTTGGTCAAACAAAAGGGTAGCGGATACTTTTAGCTACCCTCAGATATCGCCATAGCTTAGTATTTTATTTTTTGATTTATTATCAAAAATCTGCACAAAAAACAAGTTGTGCGTGTGCGGCTTTTCTAGCAAAATGTTGGTCAGAAATTTAGTGTGCATGTGACATTCTCTTGTGTTATATTTTCGGTGTTTATAAACAAAAACGCACACCATCAAAGAAAAATTACTTTTATAACCATTTACACAAACAAACTAATCAAATTTATGTTATAGGTGTTGAACCTGTTATAAACGCCAAATTGCTCAATCCAAAGTTGGATAATTTGGAAACCAAAGTGAAACCCGTTAGATTCGACGACAATATGTTTCTACTCTGGCTCAAATACTTCTGTATGGATTTGGCCAAGCAGAATTTTACAGATTTTCAGGTAACATTTATTTTTTTAATAACAAATATTAGGATTAAATTGTTCGTATTTTGCACACGATATATAGTTTTATTAGTTTAGAGGACCATAATTCATCGCTTAGTATTAGAATATACATTTTAGCTGCGGTTTCAAAAAACTGAGCTCCAAAGGCATTACTAATATATACAGAATTATAAAGTTATAAATAACATTATTTATTATATCTTAAATCTATCATATGATAGCATATATTATGATTTATTTAGGGCGGTCCGATGATATTCAACTGCTTCGTCGGAGATTTTATGAAGAAAATGGAGGAGCCGTGCCGCGGCGGTGGTGGCAGCGACGACTTGGACTTTTTCGGAATTTACGGCGACAATAGGCCTTGCTGCTCGGAGAGTAAATTCCCCTATAAACCAGGGATATTCAACCAATGCTTGGTAAGATTTAGCGTGGTTGATTTAACTACAGCTCCGGAGCTCCAACAATAATTCGGATGTACTTACGGAACTCCTAGACCTTGCTGCTCGGAGAGTAAATTCCCGTATAAATCGGGGATCTTCAATCGCTTTTTGGTAAGCTTTTGCGTGGTTGGTATAACTGGAGCTCCGGAAATCCAAACATATAAAATCGAGGTAGTTCCAAACTCTTAGACCTTGGTTTGTTTTAAAATAGCGTTTCTACTTCCAATATAATGCTTTACAGTTCGACCTTTTCAAACGGAAAAAACCGCGGGCAATTAGTTTCCTAAAAGTTTTTAAGATATTGGATTTCACTAAAAGTTATCCGGATTGCTATAAAAGTTATTCGAATAGCAAGCAATATGAAAAATTTAATGGCATTTTTTGAGACAAGATTACTAAATGCTTTGGAGAAATATTGGTTAAGAAAGAGATTTTGTAATTTTGATATTACAAGGCAGTACTATTTGATTATAAAGAAAGCTAGCGCAACCAAAGGGTGCTTCCACGGAGCACCGAACGTCAATCAGGGGTCGTATGCTGAAGGTTTAATCAGACACAAAGTTAATCTGAGATAAGCGATTGTCGACACACAGTAAACATGCTAGCAGTATCGATTAGATAATCTATGTTTAACGAATTTAATTTGAGATTAGGTTTAATTTCAGATTAAATCGTCACTAACTCGAGATTAAATTATTAATTTATGCAAATTTTTAAACCACCTCCGAAGGTGGATTAAAAATTTGCGGGTTTTTCCCACTAATCTCGGATTAGTGACGATTTAATCTGAGATTAGGTCTATAAACTCCGTTAACCTAGATTATTCAATCAATACTGTTAGTATGTTTATTGTGTGTCGACAATCGCTAATCTCAAATTAATTTTAAGTCGGATTAAACCTTCAGCATACCACCCCAGAATTCTAAAAAAAATCTTCGGAGCTCGGAAATGGGAAAATTTTTAATTACATGTAGGTTAACTAGTGCACTTCTGTTTTACTGAAAGATGATTGAAGACAATTGAAAATACTTTTAATTCAATAAAATTAAATTCAAAATAAAATAACTAATTTGCTTTTGTTTTAGCGGAGGATGGTCGAAGATGAATTCCAAGTCTACTATTTATTGTATAAAGATTCACAGGATTTAGATATGATATCAGGTAAAGTTTAATTTAATAGACACCTTGCAATGGAAATTTTTAATACACATAATATAGTATAGGACCCAAATAAAATAATTATTAGAAATGAACCATTTTTATTGTGTTATTTCCTATACTTAATCTTTATTAAACAATTTAAGCTCAAAGTGAACAGTAAATTTTCTTTTATTTGAGCTCCATAATACGGCGGAGCTCCGGGTACGTATAATCACTAGTTTTCCATCGTTATCGTTAAATATTTTTTATAAAAGATATTTAATTAAACTAAAGTTCAATTTAATATAAAACTCATTATGATATTTAAATATTTTTTTTCTAATAAAATTTTTTTTTAAGATCTGTTTTTTTAGTGAAAAGAAAAAAAGGCGTCGAAATCAGCAGCCGTAGTGGATAGATTTTTTTTTACAAACGATATTCATAAATTTATTTTTTTGCAATTATTACTGTAGTCTGCCTCAAAACCCACTTTTCCAATTAAATTTAAAAATTGGGACTTGGAGCTGGGCTTTGAACCAGCGACCCTTTTCCTCCAAGCCCCAATTTTTCAATTTAATTGGGAAAGTGGCTCTTGAAGCAGAGTCTACAGTAATAATTGCTAAATAATAAATTTACAAAATCAAAAGCCGCTACAAAATTTACAAACGATATTTAATTAAATTAAATTTTAACTTAATCTATTTAATAAACTTTAAAAATTTTTTTAAAATAAAATATTTTAAGGTCCTTATTTTACGCGGGAAGAGAACGGAACGTCCAAACTTGCAGCCGTGGTCGTTAGATTTAAAGCGAAGCAGAGTATTTCTTTGTCTTTCACGAAGATCAAGAAGTTTTACGACGAAGTAATTATTTCGCTGTTTTTATTTCGCTTAATTCAGCATACGTAAGGCCTATTATTCAGTCCGTAACTACATGCTACACGTAGCACTAGACTTAACACTATGTATCACATTGTAGCTTTGTCACAAGGGAGTTTATTACAAGGGAGTTTATTACTTGTTCAAGACAGTTTGCGTTAAAATACAAAGTTCTTAAAAAATCTTATTTTACAAAACTTAAACTGAGGATTAAATTACCTAGTTTCTCTTTAGTAATTGTCGGTAATGATATTGGCATCTAAAAATATAAAAAAAACAAAACAAAAATAGTTACAATTGCGATCTGAGAACCCGTTTGCTCCGGAGCACCAAGAGCTCCACTCATGTCGATGTCACGTGTTCAATCAGCTGACTGAATTTTATTCCCTAAATTCAAATTTTCTGTTATTGTAGGTTTTATTTATTGCTATAATTTCATCAACCATAATGCAAGGACTTTTACTCCAGCTAGATTCCGGGCTAGATAGACCACATCTGTTTTAGTATTTTATTAATTTTACTTGATTTTTTCATTATTGTAATTCCCCGTTTAGGTGGACGGTTGGATTGGAAAGCAGCTGGCTGCAGCCCCGGCGCAGGCGCGCGGAGGCTTCTGGACCAGCTGGATCCTGGCCCAGATCTTTGACATACAGAGAGCTCTGATTCGCGGAACGTCCATCTCCTTCGGGTTGTCCTTGGGCGTGGCCTACTTGGTGCTTCTCGCGATGACTCACAACCCTCTGATATGCTTCTGGGCTGTGTTGACCGTGACCGGCATAATAGCCACCACGATCGCCACGCTTATTATGTGTGGTAAATATATATTATATATATATATATATATATATATATATATATATATATATATATATATATATATATATATATATATATATATATATATATATATATATATATATATATATATATATATATATATTTCTTACTTTTGCTACTTGGCATTTTTCTACTTTTAGTTTTTACCTTTTTTATATTTTTTTAGTTTTAATTTTTTTATTTTTTAGTTTTACTTCTTATTTCCTTATATGTTTTACAAACTTTATTTTAATTTTATTTTACTCCTATGTTTTTTTCATTTACTTTTACTTTTATTTACATTTTTACTTATTTTGACCGACAAAAACAAAATAAATAGAAAGAAAGAAAAAAAGAAAGAAAAAAAAAAAAAAAAAAAAAAAAAAAACTGGTGCTTCTCTGACAACCTACTGACATGTTTTTTGGCCGTATTGACTGTCTCCACGATCATAGCTACGAAAGTCACCACGCTCATTCTCTGCGATATGTACATATATATTTTTGCTTTTTTACCTCTTGGTAACTGTAAGTGTTTTTTTACCTATACGTATTTTTTGTTTTTATTTTTTACAACCCACTTTTTACTTCCTCTTTAGTTTTTTTAAAGAATTTAATGATTTCACTATTTATTTTGTGTTTTACTTCACCAACAGCATTTTTACTTTAAGTGTTTATGTTATTTTTTACTTAGTTTGCGTTGTTTCTATATTTTTAACTTACATTTACTTCTTTTTTTACTTATAAAAATTACTTCACTTTAATTCTTTTACTTTTTATTTCATTTTTTACTTATTTTATTTACTTTAGCTTTTTCATTAAAACAAATAAGAGTGAAACGCCAAAAACAAAATAATTTTTCCAGATATTATTAGAACATATTTATAGGAAAATAAAGTGTTATTTATAAAATTAACAAAAAAACTGTAAATATTGAAATATAACTGGAATACATACTAAACATAAGCTTTAAGAAACCAGCATTGGTTTAAATATAACTAAATATAAACTTTAAATAGCCAATATTTATTCAAATAAATCATGTACAAAATTGAGTTAATTATATAAAATGGAAAAACAAAACAATTTTCGAAATAAACTGATAAAATTTAACCAAACCAATACATCCACAGGCTACTATGTACTAATATTACGCATATGTTGTGGATGTTATATGCACACCACAAAGCATAACATTTTCTTTTTATATAAGTTGTGTACAAATTAATGTTGTAATTGTTGCTTTCTTTTAGGTTGGGAGCTGAATATTTTGGAATCAACCGTTATCATACTGGCTGTGGGACTTAGTTTTGATTTTACACTACACTACGCCATAGCTTATCGTTTGTCTCAAGTAATCGTTTTGTTAAATTAATGTGAGGTTACTTTTTTTTTACTTATTCTTATTTTATATTTTCTTCTTCTTTGTTCTTTTTTTAAACTTATTTTTTTCATGTGAGGTTACTTTAAAAGTAAAAAAAGCATATTCTTTTAATTTTTACTGTTTTTGCTTTCTTTTACGTTTTTCCCTTTTCGTTACTTTGTACACTACACTACGCTATACGTTATTATCGCTTTATTCAAGTAAAACCATTTTAACTTTACAGCATTGAACTGGTTAAACTTTGACACAAATTCAGACCAGTCAATTGTTTTTTATAAACAAATTTAAAAAAAAAGATAGAAATTGGGGTCGCATTCTGACGCGCGGTTAAAAGTTACCGCAGGGTAACTTTTTTTACGTGCTTAAGGATGCGAGTGAAAAATCAATTTTACCTAGGTTAAAGTCGGGTTAAATTTTTTCTATTGTTTTAAAAATAAGAATTTATCCAACTCGAGAGGTGGTTAAATATAACTTTTAATATATTTTCTCCTGTAGGATTAATTTAATAAAAAATAAAATACGCGGATTGAATAATTTTTTTTATTTTGAGCGAGGTGGTTTTCTACGCGAGAAAAAAAATTTAAAAAATTCATTGCAATCATTTTCTGTCCCATATGCGGCAGGTTTATTTATTTACAATATATATTTATTTTTTTATTTTCATTGAAATGGATTTATCGGGGTAAATATAAGGGTTTCTTCAGAATGCGACCCCTGATTTGCTGTGGTTGACCAATAACCTGTTTTTTATTGGTTTTTTAACTTTAATATTTCTTAATATTTAAGAAATTTATGCGTGTGGTTTAGGAAGATTTGCGAATTCCACGGGTATACTGTTCTATTAGGACTGTGGTCAGTCCGATTTCCATGTCTTTCATCACCACTTTTTTGGCTGGTGCAGCCATGTTTCCCAGTACAACGCTCGCTTATTACCAAGTAAGAATGAAAATGAAATAATTGTCTGGTACTTTCCGAATCATATCAATATTGTAAAAAGAACACAGTTTTAACTCTAATACTAAGATTATTATTAATTTTGGTACACTTTTCATGATATTTCTTGATTAAAACGTTTATAATTTTTATCTTATCAGTCTCAATAGGCCTTACTTTTATTATTTACCCTGATTGACTATTATTATTTTCAGTGGAACGTTTATGATGCTCTATTACTATCAGTGTTGTTGTTGTTGATAACCTGAAACTTATCTTCCCTATGCAGATTATGCAAAGGGCAGGCGCTAAGACAAGCCAGGAGGGGCGAAAATGTTTCACCCCTATGGTTAAGACTCTTCGTCCAACATTAATAATAATGTTGCCAACCTTTACCGCTAGAGTGTTCACTACATGCAGTGTTCACCCATTCCGAGGTCTTTGTCTAAAGGATTTTTTAAGTCGCGCCTAATATTGATCTTACTATTTAACGTCGTACATGGTCAGTATAGGTGTTCCTGCAAGGCCAGTGCTACAAACTCTACACACAATAGAGCTGTATTTTTCCACTGGTTTGCTAGATGGAAAACTGCCATGTGTGGCCGACGTACAACAACACTGATAGTAATCAAGCATCATAAACGTTCCACTGAAAATAATAATAGTCAATCAGGGTAAATAATAAAAGTAAGGCCTATTGAACTGATAAGATAAAAATTATAAACGTTTTTTTAATCAAGAAATATCATAACTGAAAAGTGTACCAAAATTAATAATAATCTTAGTATTACGATTTAAAACTGTGTTCTTTTTTACAATATTGATATGATTCGGAAAGTACGAGACAGTCTTTCATTTTCATTCTACTTGGTAATAAGCGAGCGTTGTACTGGAAACATGGCTGCACCACCGAAAAAGTGGTGATGAGAGACGTGGAAAGTGACTGACCAGCAAGTACCTAATCGAACAGTATACCCGTGGAATTCGCAAATCTACATCAACACACATAAAATTTCTTAAATATTAGAGAAAATATAAAGTTAAAAAACAATAAAAAACGGGTTGTTGGTCGACCCCACCAGTGGGGGTAGTATCTGAAAAACCCTTCTGCCAATAAAATGGTTAAATAAAAATAAAAAAATAAATATATATTGTAAATAAATCAAACCTGCCGCATGGGAACAAGATGATTCCAATAATTTTTAAATTTTTTTTTCTCGCATTCGAAATAAAAAAAAATTATTCAATCCGCGTATTTTATTTTTTATTAAATTAATCCTACAGGAGAAAAATATATTAAAAGTTATATTTAACCACCTCTGAGGTGAATAAATTCTTATTTAAAACAATCAAAAAATTTAACCCAAAAACTAGGTAAAATTGATTTTTCACTCGCATCCTTACAACACATAAAAAAAGTTACCCTGCATAACTTTTAAGCACACATACAAATCAACCCCAATTTATACTTTTTTAAATTTTGTAAAAAAAAACAATTAGTTCTAAACTAACCAGTTCAAATACTGTAAACTAAAATGGTTTTCTTTGAAATGATAATAGTTTCTCACTAATATCTCAAAGTACAAACGAAAAGGGAAAAACGTAAAAGAAAGCAAAAACAGTAAAAATTAAAAAAAAATTTATGCTTTTTTACTTTTAAAGTAACCTCACATGAAAAAAATAAGTTTAAAAAAAGAACAAAAGTAAACTAAAATAATTCAGCAAAAAACTGAAATGAATAAGTAAGAAAAAAAGTAAAATAAGATTTTAAAAGAAAGTTAATTTAACAAAACGATTACTTAAAAAACGAACGATAAGCTATGGGCATAATATAGTGTGTAAAAATGAAAACAGTCCACAGCAACCTGATAACAACTTTGACTATTAGTCCAAGCGAAAGAAAAGCAACAATTACAACATTAATTTGTACACAACTTATATAAAAAGAAATGTTATGCTTATCATACATATAATTCCACAACATATAGTAAGATATTAGTACATAGTAGCATAGATGTATTGGTTTGGTTAAATTTTGTGGTCAACTATTTTCCATTTTTATATAATTAACTCAATTTTGTACATGATTTATTTGAATAAATAGTTGGCTATTTTAAAAGTTTATTATTTAGTTATAAACCAATGCTAGTTTTTCTTTGAGACTATGGTATGTTCAGGTATCTTTGCCAATATTTACAGTTTTTTACATTTTTATAAATAACACTTTATTTACTATAAATATTCTAATAATCTATTGGAAAAATTATTTGTTTGGCTTTTCACTCTTATTTGTTTAATGAAAAAGCTGATAATAAGTAAAAAAGAATAAAAAGTAAAAGAATTAAAGTGAAGTAATTTTTATAGTAAAAAAGAAGTGTAAGAGTAAAAATATAGAAACAACGCAAACTAGTAAAAAATTTAATTAAACACGGTAAAACGATATTTGGAACACAAAATAGAAAAAAGTGGGAATAATTAAATTCTTAGAACTAAAAAAGAAAAGTAAAAATCGGTGAAAAATAAAAACAAAAAATACGTATAGGTAAACACTTACAGTTACCAAGAGGTCAAAAAAGCGAAATTATATATGAGCGTCTCGCAAAGAATGAGCGTGGTGACTTTCGTGGTTATGATGCGTCATAAAATTAAACATTCCCAAAAAAAATATCAGTAGGTTGTCAGAGAAGCGCCGGTGCGCTGTTTCATAAATGTTCAAAACATTTAATTTGTTTATTAAATATTTTACAAAAGAATAGAAATCATATATGCTAAAGCATAGTGATAAAACTGCAAGGTGTATTTATGCAAATTTTTGGTTTTTTATACGTTTTTCCAAAAGCCTATTGCATTTTCATTTCTTTGTAGCTTTCTACAAAAAAGAAATGGACTTCAACAGAAAAATAGCATGTTGGGAACTTTTATGAAACAGCGCCCAGGTCGGTCAAAATAAGTAAAAATGTAAATAAAAGTAAAAGTAAATGAAAAAACATAGAAGTAAAATAAAGTTTGTAAAACATATAAGGAAATAAGAAGTAAAACTAAAAAATAAAAAAATTAAAACTAAAAAAATATAAAAAAGGTAAAAACTAAAAGTAGAAAAATGCCAAGTAGCAAAAGTAAGAAATATATATATATATACATATATATATATATAATATATATTTACCACACATAATAAGCGTGGCGATCGTGGTGGCTATTATGCCGGTCACGGTGGTCAACACAGCCCACAAGACCCTGTCGGAGGAAAGTGATCCATCACGAAAAGCCACCACCTGGGCCACGCCCAAAGGGACAACCGGGAGGAGACTAGACGAACCGCGAATCAGAGCTCTCTCCCGATCCAGAGAAGATCTCCGGGCCAGGATCCAGCTGGTCCAGAAGCCTCCGCGCGCCTGCGCCGGGGCTGCAGCCAGCTGCTTTCCACATCCAACCGTCCACCTAAAACGGGGAATTACAATAATGAAAAAATCAAGTAAAATTAATAAAATACTAAAAACAGATGTGGTCTATCTAGCCCGGAATCTAGCTGGAGTAAAAGTCCTTGCATTATGATTAATAAAATTATAGCAATAAATAAAACCTACAATAACAGAAAATTTGAATTTTAAGAGGAATAGAAATTAAGTAAGGCTGTTCTTAATAAAAAATACATAAAGCATGCGACATGAGTCGTTATTTTGGTGCTCCAGGAGCAAACGGGTTCTCAGATCGCAATTGTAACTATTTTTTGTTTTGTTTTTATTATATTTTTAGATGCCAATATCATTACCGACAATTACTAAAAAAGAGAAACTAGGTAATTTAATCCTCAGTTTAAGTTTTGTAAAATAAGATTTTTTAAGAACTTTGTATTTTAACGCAAACTGTCTTGAACAAGTAATAAAACTCCCTTTGTAAATAAACTCCCTTGTGACAAAGCTAACAATGTGATACATAGTGTTAAGTCTAGTGCTACGTGTAGCATGTAGTTACGGACTGAATAATAGGCCTTACGTATAGCAA
>JASAMX010031500.1:0-27666 GCA_030248175.1 Microlaimidae sp. YZB2_3
ATTTTGTTTGCCTATAGCAAATCATATAAATTTTTTTTTTCGTTCTGAGTTGACCGCAAAAGTCCAAAATAACAATACAGGACTGAGAAGTTAAAGAAGGGCTCTAACACCTGTTTTGTTTTCGCTGAATCCCGCGGGTCGCGCGCCACTCCCTTGCTGCCTTTCTTTGACAGCCAATCACGCGCGCGTAGAAGAGAGCTGGGAGGCGGGGCCTATTTGCGCAAAATATGGATATTTGCGCAAAAACCGGGTGGAAAAAATGGCACAACAAAACGCTCAGAAATGTTGCAGTGATGTTTTAAATTCACATTTTAAATTTTAAGGAATAAACTACCTTAAATTTAAAAATACTATTTGTGAAATAAATTTTCTACTGTGTTTTAGTGTCTTACATTGAAAATTTTCACCCCCGGGGAGCATTCTGCCCCCTGGCGGAACACCTAGATTTAAGATGGGTAACGATTTATATAGTTTAAGGTATAACAAATTTGTTTTAAAAACTGTCCTATAAAAAGTAGTAAGTTCAATTTTGCCACAAAACTTTCTGAGATGTTTTTGTAGTTCCCCATTCAATTTTGCTTTTTTGATAATATATATATTTAGTTTTCTTATTTTTTATAATAAATAATATTTTGCATTAAAAATTAAAAAAAAACATTATTCAGAAAACTGACATGAGGATTTGAATGCCTGAATTGAAATGATGACCTATGCCAACTCTAAAAACCAAAATTTAACCTTTTTATTAAAAAAAAATTAAATTTAGAAATAAGACCTCAATTTTTTAAATTATTCTAACAAAAAATTTTAAACAAAAATATTTTTAATGGATCTAATAAACAAAAAATTTTTAATGGATCTTTAAAAAATAAAATTGATCAAGTGTTTAAAAAATAGAATGAATAACAGTTGCGTCCACAACATGCCCCTAATTGTTTTTAATCTTTTACAAATAAAAACGTTGAAAATACAGTCCTGGTCTTGTGTAAAGCCCATTTCAAACGATTCGTCATTCCAAACGTTTTTCGAAGGATTTGCTGTTCGACAATCGACACAGCGTTTAAAACAAAAACGCGCGCAAGGCTGAAAAATATTAGTCGCGTATTTCCTATACGCAGGGCGCGCTGATTTGCGGCCGTTAATAAAACACGCGTGTGGAAAATATTATTACCGCACATTAAGTTATTATAAGCGTGTTAAAAAAAATGTAATTATGTTTTAAATAAAATATGCTTATTTATATCCCAGATGTTTTTTTCTTTGGCAAAATTCATTTAGAATATGTTTACTAAAATGCAATAACAATACACACGGATGTACCAAAACACTAAATATTGAATATAATTCAAAGGTTAAGATTAAAAAAAATTTTACATCCCAATCTTTTTGACCTAATCTTTATGGCTGGGAAACTGCTTAAGGAAATCCCTTGACTTTCTTCCCAGCCAAAACACCTGGCCTTGACAGAAAGAAACATTCCGCCTCTTGTTTGGGAGATAATTATTGGAGGTAATTAGACAATTAGAGGAAATAATTACAGCATTGAAAACAAATTTAAAACAACTTGGTATCAGGGAAAAATTTTAACGATGAACCAGAATATACCACGTGGAATCAAGAAAATTATTTGGCACTTTAATTTTTTTTCAATATGATATTCAATTTTTTTGATTATTTAATATTGATTAAATCTTTTTAAGGACAAACCATATAAGTGTATTGTTTTATTAACAGGTTATCCAACTTGTTTCAGATAATTTTACCAAACAAAACAAATGTGCGTTAAAGATAACCATAATTTTGTTGATAACTTTTAAACACAAGAATTTTTCAAATAAATTGACCTTTTGAGACTATGTTAAACTTATGTGTAAAAACAGTTGAAAAACATTTTTCTATTTAGTATTTTGGTACAATATTTTTAATTTAATATCATGGGTGGCGCGGGAGCGCCACGGGGCGATTTAGCCCCGTGGCGCCGCGCCAACCATAATTAGAGAACGTGGGTAAATTTTGAAATTCAGAACCTTCTTCTTTTTCTTCTTCTTCTTCTTCTTCTTCTTCTTCTTCTTCTTCTTATTATTCCAACGCTCCATTCTTAAAAACGATATTCCTCATTCGTTACTGATTGATCAAAAATAAACATGGGCTCATTAGAAAGAAGAAGGAATTACGCAACTTTCTTAGGAAGCACTTTTTTCATTTAGGTCCTTGTTATCGATTTATTGATCAAAATAAAAAATTGAAAATTAGACAAATAAAAACTCCCAACCGCACAATAACAGCCTTTTGGCAACAATAAGGATTGTACAGAGCAGACAACCAACATCCCCTCATAAAAACCGCACAAAAATAGCAGACCGGTTTTAATTGGTGGCAGAAACGGCGCCAGTTCCCAGCGCCATCTGCTTCAACCGCGCGGAAAACGGCAAAAACAACAGAGTACTTTTTTTTAATTCTTGCATTACTGATGACAAAATTAATTCAAAGTTTTATTTATTAAAAAATAATAATAAGCGTCGGTGGCGCGGGAGCGCCACGCGCCGCTAATCATCGGTGGTGCGGGGTGCCAACTGCAATTTAACCCACGGCAACGCGCCAACTATACTTAGACAACGTGAGTAAATTTTGTTATTCATGTTCATCATCTTATTATTATTATTATTATTTTTACTTTAAAAATTATAATTGCAATCATTGGCGCACGGCATCGCGCCAACTATATTTAGAGAACGTAGGTAAACTTTGTCTGGAGCGCATCTGCACCGCACTAACTATAATTAAACAACGTGGGTTAATTTTGTAATTTAAATTCATCTTCTTCTTATTATTTTTTTTATTTTATCTCGGCAACAGAATGATTATAAACATATGTCATTGCGCAGCTAAAACTATAGTTTATTAGGCTATTTTTTAATTTAATTCAAAAAAAGTGGTAGACTAGCCTTGAAAAATGCTCTAAGAATAGAGCAGGAAAAAGGGGCGATTTTTCCCCGGGCGTATGTTTAGACAGAAAAGATGTAGACTAGTCTGAGATGGACATTATGTGGACTATAGGAAATTTGCATTTGATTTGGCCAGCTGCTCACTAAATAAAAATTTCTACGATATGATAATGATTTGTTTATACATTGATCTAATCACACAGCACTGTTGCATTTTTTTTTAGTTTGATGAAATGTCAATTGAAAAAATCATACTCACAGCAATCTTTGACAAGCGCGAAATCGCCACTTTTTCAAATTTATAGTTGTTTCTTAACATACAAATATAACCTTCTAATTGAAAAAGTGGCGATTTCGCGCTTGTCAAAGATTGCTGTGAGTATGATTTTTTCAATTGACATGTCATCAAACTAAAAAAAAAATGCAACAGTGCTGTGTGATTAGATCAATGTATAAACAAATCATTATCATATCGTAGAAATTTTTATTTAGTGAGCAGCTGGCCAAATCAAATGCAAATTTCCTATAGTCCACATAATGTCCATCTCAGACTAGTCTACATCTTTTCTGTCTAAACATACGCCCGGGGAAAAATCGCCCCTTTTTCCTGCTCTATTCTTAGAGCATTTTTCAAGGCTAGTTTAATATTTACAATACAATAAAATATCTAATTTATTACGTTTGTGTGTATTAAACATGTTTTAAATAATTTTTGGCAAAGAAACTACATTTGGGATATAAATAAGCATATTTTATTTAAAACATAATTACATTTTTTCAACACGCTTATAATAACTTAATGTGCCATAATAATGTTTTCCACTCGCGTGTTTTATTAACGGCCGCAAATCAACGCGCCCTGTGTATAGGAAATACGCGACTAACATTTTTCAGCCATGCGCGCTTTTTTCTTTCAAACGCTGTGTGGATGGTCAAACGGCAATTCGTTGGAAAAACGTTCTGAACGATGAATCGTTTGAAATGGGCTTTACACGAGACCAGGACTGTAGTTTAATAATAATAATAATAATAATTTTTTTTGACGGTAAACATATTGCCTGCAAGAGACTTAAACCTACAAGTCGGGATCCAAGTCCAACACGTTAACCACTTGGCTACTGGCCCATCTGATATCTCTCTCGTAAAATATACTTTTAAACAAACGTGTTGAAATGTAGTTGTGAAACAATGAAACTATTACCGTTGGATACATCATAATCTGAGCTTTCGATCGCACTATAGTTTGGTCAGACAAAAATTAATATCAAAGTTGATACTCTCTTAATTTTATTTGCGAAACATGTTGTACAAAGAGTTGTGATCTTTGTAGATTGCAAACAAACCAGTGGCCATCACAGATAAGTTTGTAAAATTATTAATTTTTGCAAAATAGTTTGTAATTTTCACAAAGTAAATGACCGACTTTTTACTTGGATTGGTTTTGACGCCATTCTGTTTTATTTGCAATTGCGTGACTGGTTAAACATGCTGAACTGCTCAATTTTTCGCGCGACAATAGAAAATTTGGATCATTAAAAAAGTTCTTATTGTATTTTTAAATATTTAAGATTAATTTATGTATCAGGCAGTTGAATTGCAAAGAAAGTGGCTGCACCAAACAAAAACTCGGTGAGAACTTGGCAAAGCAGATGAAACAGATTTTTTTAAACCCACCACAATTTCTGTTCATCAAAAACATTTAACTGAAATTTCACCAAATATTTGTATTTAAAGTCAAAAATTACTGTTTTAGCTAAAATCAATGCTACGAAAGTTTAATTTTGATGAGAAGTATTTATGTAGACATTAGTAAAATTTACATTAACGAATTAATTTATTAAATAATTAATAGTAAAATAAAGTTAGGTTGATCATTTATATTTTATATTTCAGCATCTAACGAAAGTTTGTTCAATAAGGTTTTAAAAGAACGTAATAAATCACAATACATCTTGGGATAATCGTTATTTAAATTTGTTTAGCAAATTAATATAAAATACATGTTTTAAAATTTGTTCTCGGTCTTTTTAAAACTATAATATAAATTATTGTTTATTAAAATTATATGTTGCTTTAAATCTAAAATTTAGGGATTTTTCTATTGGAAATCACGAAATTTTTAATAATTATTTTTAGTTAAAAAAATCAAAAATTCGTATGAATATTTAAGTATATATTTATTTTAACTTTTGGCGTGTTACGACTTTGTTTTGACTTTAAACAACCAGAAGTAAAAATTCTTCAAGAAGAAAAAAATTACTGGAGCCCTTTTGATTATGTTTTGCCTAAATCGTTGAAATAAACCGAAACCGTCATCTGTTTTAACAAGGCTGGTTGACTTACCTGTAAAGCAAAACTGCAAAAACTTGAAAAAAAACTTGACCGGTAAGTTTTTATACAATTTTTGCAATTAGTATTTATAAAAAAACTAACTTTAGAAAATATTTAGTACCAGATTTTTTGTACCTTATTAATGTTTTATATGAATCTGCTAATATTTCCTATGGACATATTTCTGTCGTTAGTTCAGCTTTTAATAAATTAAATTTTTTTTAGCATAAGCAATTTTGTTTTAATTTTTAAATTTAAAAAAAATGAGCCATCGATATAATTAAAACAAAACGCAAGCTAGAAAAACTATTGTTCGTAGTCCATTTAATTTTTTTTTAATTTTTAAACGACGAATCGAAACCGTAATGCAATAAAAAATAATCCAAGCAGTCATGTGTGTTATTAATTTTATTGTGTTGTTTTATGTATTATTTATTTTGTTGTGTTGTTTTATTTATTGTGTAAAATAAAATGTTTACTTATTCTTTGATATAAATTTTGAAAAAAAAAATGGGGTATATAAAAAATTGTTTGAGGTGAAGCTTTAAATAATTATGATAGATTTAATTATTAGAAAACTTGAGATTCGTTTTTTTATTTCATGTTTTTAACAGAGCTAAATTCTTTAACTTATAATGCTAATAAAAAACTAAATGACTACTTTTTGTTGTTGTTTTATTTCTATAAATCGATGGATTTTCTAGTATCAAAAAGTTTTTTTAATATTTTTATTTGGTTATATTATGATTCATTGCCTTAAAAACACTACTTCGATTTTGATTCAACACTTCGTTAATTTCAATGTTAAATTATAGTTTTGCAAAGGTAATGTGCAACTGAGAAACTTTTTCATAAACATTATTTGTTTTGTAAACAAGCAGATAAGCCTACTTCAAAGGCAGTGTCTAGCTGTGTAATTTCGTGTATTACTTGTAAAAATGTACAGGGAATTAAGGTAGAAAATTTCATTCTTTGAAAGTTTCGCAGATACCTTTTTTTAAATATTTACTAAAAACTAAAAAAATCAAATGCAATAAAAACGCTAAAAATAGGGTGCCCGTATTTTTTTTCCAGAAAATCCGGAAATCTGTCTTCCAATAACTCATATAAAACCAAATTGTGGAAATTAAATGTGTTTTCTGCAAGGATATTTTCCCTAACATTTTTTCTTGCGAAAAAATTAATCAAAAATAATTTATAGGAAAAAAAATCAAAGCACAAGTTAATAAATAAATAGTTTTAATTTTGTAAAAAAAAATCAGGGAAGAGCGCGCAGCGCTCTTTCCCTTATATTAAATGGGTTAAGTCACTGCGCGGTTAACCGTTGTTGATGGCGTCATCGAAAATCACAAAACCTTTAATAGTTTTTTAGCCAATTAAAAATCTAAACATTTTACATTACTAAAATATTACCCATATTTTTCTGATATTAAAAACCTAAAAACTTTCGCTAAACATACCTGAATTTCATAATAATAAGCTTAATTTGCTTAACTTTTTTTGTTTTTTTTTTTTTGGGGTCCCCCAAAAATTTTTTCCTGTGGTAAATATTTGGAGCTGATTTTTTGCACGTAGATGCTATATTGTCCCCTCACCTGAATTTTATTCTCGTATATGCTCTATTGCCCGTGGTTAAACCTCTGTTCATGTGAAAAACGACCAGTTTTTTTTCTAAGTTACGCATTAGGTACTGGGGTACTTGTGTGACACTTTTTTTCCTTACTGAATTACATATTAAGTAACTTCATTCAGTAATACACATTCTCTTCTGGTTATTTTTTTGGTTTAAATTATAATTCCTTACCTTTTTATAAAAATTACTAATTTTCAATGGGAAGAGTGAAAAAATATCCTAACCACTAATTAGCAGCCATATGGCAACAATAAAAATATTTAAAAAAATAAAATGAAATAAATCTTGGGTAACGTGTGAGCGCTGCAGGATAAAGATTCTTTTTTTTATAAATAAGGATAAATAAAAAATATAAGGATAATATAAGGATAAGGATAAATAAAAAAATTCTTTTTTATATGGAATACTATAAAGCTACAATCACTCCAAAAATTTAATGCGAGAAAAGACTGGTCTGGGTAACCTCGTAAAATTGTATGGAACCTGGAAAAACCATTTACAATGGTGTGGTTTTGTTGTTTAAAAATAAACCATCAATCCAGAAAAATCAAGCACAAAACAAAAGTCCAAATAAAGCTAATCTCCAAAAAAGTGGTTAAATCAGGTCTAACTAAAAAAATTAAACAGAAGAAAAACACACTATTTTATATGGTTCTTTCAGGTTGCATACAATTTTACGGAGTTACCCAGACTTAATTTTTGTATAGTATACTGCTTAAAATTACATTGAAGTTTTGGATATGAAAATAATTGTATTCATATCATGAGGGGACCATGACGTTTCTTTTAAAATGAGTAAATTTTTTAACGTTTTATACCTTCAATAAATGACATTGAATTCAGTGCATTAAAAGGCGGAAATTCTAGCAAAAGACGAAACAAAGTTTCGGAAAAAAGCCTTATATTAAATGGAATAGTATAAAGCTACATAAGTCTAAAAACTAAATGCCAGAAAAGACTGAAACAAGTCTCTTTAAAACCTGTAAATTAATAACAGATTTTGTGAATTTTCAGAAAAACAAAACCAAATAAAAACAATACGTGTAAAAGCTTTAGTTTGCGTTTTTAACCATTAATAAAACTTAATTCATATAAATTTCTCTCAAAGTGGATTAACGTTTTACAAGAGTTAACCAGCTGTAAATACCACAGTATTAGTTAAGTCACACGGCGTCAAAACGATACAAAAAAAGTATAACGCAAGCGTCACAGTAACCATGAAAAATTTCTGTCAAAATAAGTTATCGCATTGCGCATTAAATTTTGTAATTTATCATTATTTTCGTATAAAGCAAAACATACCGCCATATTAACGGCTTTTTAAAATCAAATATCAAGTTTTAAGTCCGAAAAACATTGAAAAATTCAGATTTAATATGAAGAGTGTTTAGTAAAAATGTGCGCTGAAATCATGTAGGATTACTCCCTTCCACGCGTCTCACCTGTAGGAAGAAATCCCGTAGCAGGATACCACGGGAATCCGATTCCCGTGAATTTGTCGCTCTTTAAAGTTTCGCCCGGTGGGTTACCGTGGAAACTCCTTTGTTTCCCGTTTTATCTGGAGTTGCTGGGAATTGAAGCGAGTCCTCCTTTTTTATGAACAAAATATTTTGGGGAGCGAGGAAAAAGGGGCGCCAGACGTTCTCCCTTAATAAACGACCCCTTGGAATAATAATAAGTAATATGGGCAAAAACGAAAAGGAATAAAGATTTTCAACACCACAGCATTGCGTTTATTTAATATTAATGCATTCAATAATTATAAAATTGTTTAAATGCACTTAAAACTTTTTTTAAAGCATGGTTAAAACTAGTAATTAATAAGAATTAAAATTAATTTTCAAAATTATTTTCTTTTGTAGCTTAGAGAATGTGTTTTATCATTGGATTTTCACGATATGTAATTAATGACAAGTCGTAAAATAATTAAATAGAATTGTGAGCATTTCCGTTTGATACCTGAAAATAAAATCCAATGTCTGCTTTTGCCAGTAAGGTTTCTGCCCTTAAAAATCTTGCTCCGGCCAGAGCTCAGATCGTTCAAAAAGAAGGAAGCTCCAGAGCTCCTTTGAAATAAATATTTTGCAGTTTATTCAACTTAAAAATGTTCTAACTTTTTCTATTTTTTTAAGCGTTTTGTTGACGTTTTTAATATGTTTTAAATAATTTTTTAAGTTTCTAAAAAATTGCTCAAAAAATATTAGCTATTGTTTATAAATTATTCAAAAAATAGCACAAAAAATAGATCGAAATTTGGTAGAAGCTCTAAAGCTACAAAAAATAAATTTCATAGCTTAGAACTCAAGAACATTAATAATAGGGGCAAAACCGATTGGAAAAATACATTATGCAGATCTACATTTTGGTCAAATTTTTACTGGTTATAATCTCTTGAATCAGTATAATATAGCTATGAAAGATCAACTGTTTTTATACTTTGAAAACTAAATATAGATAAAAATTTTATTGTAGTACAATTCTTGACACTTAAATCTTGACAATTTAAAACAAATCACACAAGTTAATATATTTCTGTCACAAAAAAATCATTTCAAAAAAATGCAGCAACTAAAGTTTATATTGTCAAACCTATTAGGGTAACTGATTTAAATTCATCCAGCCTTAATTTCGGCCACCGGCTGTTTTTTTTGTTATGCGCAAAATTATAAAATAAATTGCATTTGGCTAGATATGGATGCCATGACGATCTATGCATATGGCTAGCCATATGCAGTGCTTTCATAATTTTGCGTATGGCAAAAATAACAACAAGTGGCCGAAATTAAGGCTAACTGCATTTAAGTCAATTTACCTAATAAATTTTTTTTGATTAAAAAATATTAACACTTTAACAAAGTTTAACGACTGTTTGTTTATCAAAAGCTAATTTGCTTTTAATAAAACTATAGATCCACTGAAGTTTATTTAATCCTGTGTTTTAAAAAATATACTGAAATTATATTCTCCCTGATTAATTTATTTAGCTGCATTTATTTTTTTCATTAAAAAATCCAAATAATCGTGACGATCAGAAATCATCTGCAGATCTTTTGCACTTAAATTTATAACACTAGATAAAACTTTTTGCAAAAGTGCGCATGAACGAGTGTTAGAAGCAATTGATTTTGAACTGTTTTTATTAGATGGCGGAGGATTTGTGTCGTCATTTAAAACAGTTTCTAGTATCCGCAGAGCGCGATTCCCATCCATCTGTAAAAAATCTTGAAAAATTTCGCTGCTTGCAAACGGTTCTTTGACTATTAAAAGTTTTTTTTTCGGTATTGTTAAACTTTTTAACGCATTTTCCGCATGGTTGATATGAAATAGCAGCTCGGGAACGTTTGGCTTCAGTTATGCGCCTTTGGTACTTGTCAATAAAAAATTTAACTGATTCGTGGTCAGCTGGAAAAGCCGAAATTTTAGCTCTAAATTTAAAAAATTATCTCGTAAAGTTTTGTGAAAATGAAATATATTTGTCAAAAATCTTAGAATATCATAGAATTCAAGCTATAAAAATATAGCTATAGCTTCAAAAGCTTCAAAATATATAGCTTCAAAAATATTATTTGGTGTTTGGTTATGGTGTTTTAGAAGATTTTTACAATTGCAAAAAGTAAAACTTAAAGAAGTGAAATCTCTTTTTTATATGCAGTTCAATTTTTTTTAAAAGTAAAATTTTGAATAGCTAACTGATCATACCAGAATAACAGCAAACAAAAACACACCAAAAAACACACCAAATATAAAACACAAATTAAATTTTTTTTGAAAATGACAGTACTCATTAAATACTTTTTTGAATTGAACCAAATTTAAAACTAAAGGTTTTTGGCACCCTAGCATGATTCCTATTAAGTTTTATTAATATCCGTCCAATAAAAAAGTTTTCTTTTAAAAAATGGTGTATAAAAAACAACATTGGAAATAACCAAGTAGTATTCTTGTTAATAACTCGTTAACCGTTAGGAATTTATTTTTGGTGTAATACAATTTTTTTCTCAGTGTGACCTAATACATCGACTAATATTAATTATTACGCAAAATAAAATACACCATGAATTAGTATAAAATACACCATGAATTAGTATTAGTATTTTTTTTTAAATTTGTGAAATATTTAGTGAAGAGCCAAAAAATTGTTATACATTATTGATACAAAAACAAATTTTTCGATTGCAGACATCCAAAATAAATTTAATTTGTTATTGCTAGCTTGGGTTTACTGAAATTTCCCAAATAAAACTTAGGTTGTCATAAACTTTAGTTTTAAGATCTTATTCAATCCCGACCAGTAATTGAATGAACATTTTTTTAAACCAAAAAAAAAAAATAATCAAAAAAGGGCAGATAACTTAGTTTACCTTGTAGTTTGTTTATAATCAACACTAAATTAACTAAAAGAATTTGAAAACCATGATATAACTATATTAGTCCTTTCAAACTTATAAACAAAGTTTTAATATATTTCAGTTGCAGACGGAAAAACAAAGAGGGGGGAAATAACCAAAAAAAAAAAACCCCCCCCTCATTTTTGCTGATTTTTTTGAACAATAGTCTAAGTTTCAAAGTTTTAAAAACAAAAAAAAATAAGATTAAAGTTGAATCACTCAACAAATACATCAAAATTTACTGTTTTAATTTAATTTGATTGTATTTAAAATATTTAAAATTTCTTATTTTTACAACATTAAAAAGGTCCAAATGAAGTGATTTCCTGCTTAAACTCTTATCTTGGTGATTTGCCTGAAAATATTCAATCACTTCATATTTTTTGCGATAATTGTGGAGGCCAAAACAAAAATAAATATCTGTTTGCATATTTGGAGTTTATGGCAAACACAAGATTTAAAGAGATTTATTTGCACTTTCCTGTACCTGGACACTCTTTTCTTGATTGCGATCGCGATTTTGCCCGGATTGAACTTAAAAGAAAAAAGAAAGAAATTGTGTTGTGTCCGTCCGACTGGGTGAAAATGATAAAATCCGCTCAAATTAATCCGCCGTTTAATATTCGTTATGTAGAACATTCTCTAACAGACAATTTAAGATCTGATGGCACTCCTCTGATTAAAGTTAACAATTACAAACATATTCTCGACCCAGTTGTTCAAAGCGGGAGCATTCGTGAAATTCGAGGAATTCTTTTTAAAGCTTCAGGGACAAAAACCCGTTCATCAATGCGCCTGGACGAATTTTCTAATGCGTCATTAACGTCGTTTCTTAAGAAAAATTGCATCGAACACTTGAAAAATAGTTTTAGCCTCTTTCGTCCAGCTTATAACGACTTTCTACCCTTAAAAAACAACAAGATTTCTGATATTTTTTATTTATTAAATCAAGTGACTTTACAGCCTTGCCCATTTTACAACGTTTTAAGACAATCCGACGGAATTGAATGTGTTAAAGATTCATCAGACGATGAAATAGAATTTTAAAAAAATTTTGCGGTTTTAACTTTTTTTTCTGGAAAAAAATAAATTTGTGGTTCCAACTTTTTCTCCAAAAATTTGTGCGTAAAGAATTAAGCTATTATGGTTTTAAAACCGAAACATTAATTATTTATATGCAAGTCATTTATGTGAGTACAGAACATAGCTGAGTGATATGTCTGCTAACGATGGATAAGTGATCTGTTTAAGTGACTAAATAACGATTTCAAAACTTTTTTTACCAGTGCATTGTGTTTTTAAATAATCATAATTCCAATAATTTGGTAATTTTAACAATTTTCAAAATTGTTACTTTATCAATAAGAAGGCAGGAATTATCAGTTTATTAAAATCGGCGTTTTTTATGGCTAAAAATGTACAGTTAAAAAGCCCAAATACTATATGTTATTGATTGAAAGTTGAAACTGCAGGTAATGAATTTTGATTTGAAGTTTTAATGCACGTTTATTGAAATTTAATGTTTGCGATTGTATTTAAATTTTAAGTTTAATTAAAAGATTGTGGAGTATTTTTAGTAAAACTAAAGTGTAAGTTTTTTATAGTAGTTTCAATTTAGTTTTTATGTTGAAAAATTTTCTACAGCTGTTTTTGTGTGACAATGACAAGTTTTATTTATTGTTTTTGCGATATATTTTATTTATTTTCAACTAGTTTTCCATAACTATTGTGTTTTAAAAATTTTAGCTTCATGTTCACAATAAAAGTTATATTAAAACGTATGTAATAATTTTGTTGTGTTGACGCTCAAATAACGAATTTTGAAAAAAAAAAAGTTTACAAGAGAAATTAGATGAGTTTTCAGAAGAGAGACAGTCGCGAGACAGGACAATCCTGACAGAAGACGGTCCTGAAACACAACGGTTCCAAAATAAAATGGTCCCAAGACGTGACAGTCTCAAGACAAGACGGTCCTGAAACACAATGGTACCAAGACAGCTAATATTTTTAAAGCAATAGCTAATATTTTTTGAGCAATTTTTTAGAAACTTAAAAAATTATTTAAAACATATTAAAAACGTCAACAAAACGCTTAAAAAAATAGAAAAAGTTAGAACATTTTTAAGTTGAATAAACTGCAAAATATTTATTTAAAAGGAGCTCTGGAGCTTCCTTCTTTTTGAACGATCTGAGCTCTGGCCGGAGCAAGATTTTTAAGGGCAGAAACCTTACTGGCAAAAGCAGACATTGGATTTTATTTTCAGGTATCAAACGGAAATGCGTGTGTATTTATTTATTTTATTTTCGGAAACGGAAATTTATTTTCAAAAAACTGTGTGATAAAAAACTTTATTGATAATCTAGTAAAGTAATATATATACATACAATTTATTTTAAATTAATGAATAGTAATTTATAATATATGTTTAAGTATGTAAGTATATATTTAACACATGTAATTATTGACAGTTGTGTATGCTAGTTTCTTTTGTATCGTTTGTTATGAGCAAGTAATCACAGTTCTATTGAATTTTTATGTTTTTTTTGTTTGAATATTTTGTGGATTTTTTAAAGTTTAAAATTATATCTACCAAAATACTTGTGATTTATATCATTATAACTGAAAAGTATATTTTTAATAAATAAGTGTAAAATTTTATATTCTGTTCAAATCCAAAAATTGTCGTTATCAGTTATATTATTGGAATTTGTAAATAAATATGTATTAATTAAAACTCTAAAATACATATTAAAATTAACTAAAAAAATTTATAAAATTAAACTTGATTTAGGCGCCACTTTTGATAAAATTTAAAAAAAATCTATGGTTTCTTTAATGACAGCATTTTTAACAAATTTAATTTTATAAAACATAATAATAACAAAAAATTACAAACAACAAAATTTTGTAACAAATTTAATACTATTACTAAATTGTTTTAAAATAAAAGATGGGTCTAAACTAAGAAAAGAACGGCACCATGACTATTTAATATGATAAAGTAATTTTAATACTAAAAAAACGTTTAACTTATTGTTCATTTTAACAACAATTTTTAACAGCATTGTTTTAAAAAATTAAACAATCATTGTTTGCGGCAAATATTTAGAAAAAATAATTCAGTGGTTTTTAAAAAGAGTTTATAATGTGTTCAAATTATTAGTAAACCTGTTGCGTTATTAATGGACAACCTCTTTGAAAGGGCCGCTTGTGTGCGCGCCGTTTAGATCTAAGTTCCCCTTCTTTTTTAGGTTGCGAAAAATCGTTAGGTAAGTGCTGTAGATCTTAGGACCCTTAGATCTAAGTTCCCCAAATCTCTGAGCTCTGGCCGGAGCAAGATTTTTAAGGGCAGAAACCTTACTGGCAAAAGCAGACATTGGATTTTATTTTCAGGTATCAAACGGAAATGCTCACAATTCTATTTAATTATTTTACGACTTGTCATTAACTAGATATCGTGAAAATCCAATGATAAAACACATTCTCTAAGCTACAAAAGAAAATAATTTTGAAAATTAATTTTAATTCTTATTACTAGTTTTAACCATGCTTTAAAAAAAGTTTTAAGTGCATTTAAGCAATTTTATAATTATTGAATGCATTAATATTAAATAAACGCAATGCTGTGCTGTTGAAAATCTTTATTCCTTTTCGTTTTTGCCCATATTACTTATTATTATTCCAAGGGGTCGTTTATTAAGGGAGAACGTCTGGCGCCCCTTTTTCCTCGCTCCCCAAGATATTTTGTTCATAAAAAAAGGAGGACTCGCTTCAATTCCGAGCAACTCCAGATAAAACGGGAAACAAAGGAGTTTCCACGGTAACCCACCAGCGAAACTTTAAAGAGCGACAAATTCACGGGAATCGGATTCCCGTGGTATCCTGCTACGGGATTTCTTCCTACAGGTGAGACGTGTGGAAGGGAGTAATCCTACATGATTTCAGCGCACATTTTTACTAAACACTCTTCATATAAGGCGACTTTTTTTTTAATGTTTCTATTTAGTCAATTTATTTGTTAAATTAAAAGTCGCCTTATATTAAATCTGAATTTTTCAATGTTTTCGGACTTAAAACTTGATATTTGATTTTAAAAAGCCGTTAATATGGCGGTATGTTTTTCTTTATACGAAAATAATGATAAATTACAAAATTTAATGCGCAATGCGATAACTTATTTTGACAGAAATTTTTTATGGTTACTGTGACGCTTGCGTTATACTTTTTTTGTATCGTTTTGACGACGTGTGACTTAACTAATACTGTGGTATTTACAGCTGGTTAACTCTTGTAAAAAGTTAATCCACTTTGAGAGAAATTTATGTGAAATAAGTTTTATTAATGGTTAAAAACGCAAACTAAAGCTTTTACACATATCGTTTTTATTCGGTTTTGTTTTTCTGAAAATTCACAAAATCTGTTATTAATTTACAGGTTTTAAAGAGACTTGTTTCAGTCTTTTCTGGCATTTAGTTTTTAGACTTATGTAGCTTTATACTATTCCATTTAATATAAGGCTTTTTTCGAAACTTTGTTTCGTCTTTTGCTAGAATTACGAATTTGAAATAGACGCCAGACACATTTTAAAAGATATATCATAAGAATAAAAAAACATATAATTTCGTATAACGCTCAGAAACATTATTGCCCTAATTGGGGCACGTAAGTATTAGGAAGCACCCGAACTAGGACCCTAAACGACCCTAATTAGGGCGCGCCCTTATTAAGGCCTTAGAAAATCAATTATTCCGTTATATTTTCCATTGACATACAATGACTAATAAGTTTTAATAGCAATAATTTGTTAATTTGTGAATCCAATAAAACTAGAAGGTGTTTATTTATTGATTTTTAATAAAAAAAAATTAAGACGTAATTTTAAGCGTTTATCAATTTACAGTTGTAAATTATTTACAAGCAATTTTTATGAAATAGGCCCCAGTGGGGGAGGCAGGGGGCGGCCGCCCCCTTTGAAACGGTTGGACCGGGGGAAAATAAGGATAGTGGTTGGACAGGCGGGCGCCCCCCCTCAAATGGTTACCCGATGGTAAAATTAGGGGGTTTTAGAGGCTAAAAATTCAAAATTTTCTATAAAATAGTTTTGGTAACACAATAAACCCCCGAAGAGCAAAAAAATGTCTCACTTCGCTCAATGGTCAAGTTCCATAGTGTGTATATTTTTTCCTATTTATTTTGCCTAAAATGTTATTGAAAAAAATACAATAATTTTAATAAACAATAAGTACTGCACATCAAGCAAAACATAACAATCATATTTGGTTGATTTGTGTATATACCTTTCTCCCTCCTTTTCCAGCCGCCTAGAGCAATGGGTTGGTGATTTTTTTTCATATAGGTACCCTAAAAAACATAGAGATACTGCTCATCTGCTTGGTTTTACAGTGTGGCTGTAGCCAGGGGGTCAGAGGGTCTTAACGCTCTCTGATACCCTTTTTTGTGAATCTAGGCTCTTTCAATTGCTAATGTAATTTTTAACTAAGAAAACATGTTTTACCCCTAAAAACATTATATAATACGTTATTAGGCCAAAACAGTGCATTATACAGCTTTATCTATGTACGTTTATCTCTTCTCTTTGAACCTTTTCAAAAATTAGATTTTTTTTGTACTGCCCCCTAAATGTTTTTTGTACTGAAATGCGCTCTTCCCCCAAATAAAACCCTGGATACGTCCCTGATTGCAATAAGAATTATTGTTTTATCTGTTGAAAAAATAAAAAAAAATTGCTAATTCAGTTAAAAAATAACATTAAGCAAAATAAATCTAAAAAAACATGTTCAAAGCAATTTTTGACAATCGCGAAATCAATTTATTATAAATTGTTGCAATAAGAGATAATGTTCTGTGTGTGCAAAAACATAACAAAAATGGAAGTCAAAAGCGCCCTGAAATAAAAAAATATTCTCTGCCAACCCATTCTTAGCGCTTTTAGTTTAACCTCTTAAACTAAAAAAAGATTATAATAATCGACTCTGAGCTGAGCGAAGCCTGAAAAAATTTTAAAAAAATGTTCCCACTTAACCCCAAAACAACCCCTGACCGTTTGGCTATGAATATAAATTTTTCATAATTTATGTAACCATTCTTTTGTTTACAGAAAACCACCATAGTTTTAGGTTTTTGGGGACTGGATGTATTTTTTGAAGAAGAGTATGTTTTAAAAAGAAATAAATATTAAAAAATAAAAAATTGGCATGACGAAATGAATTTAAATTATGACATCAATGATAAATATGAATCAAATTAATAATTAATTATTTTTAGGTGTTCTACAACTTGAAATTGCGCCCAAAGATTTTAAATTTTCTCAACGGAATTATCGAGCTACTTTGTGGCATGAAAAGGAAAAACATGACAGGAAATTGATTTGCAGCTGCTGAAATGCTGCTAAGATTGCACAAAGCTAAGTAAAAGGCACAGAAATAGTGCAAAAATGATCTGATCTTTAACTAGTTTCAGCTACACTTTATTAAATTTATAATTTATAGTAAATTTAAAGCTCATCAGAGTTTATGTCAGTTTAAAAGTTTTTACAGTCGAGCAATACAAAAGAGCGGTGTCACACTGGGCATACTCTTACAAAGATGTATGTTTGACTAATTGTGTAAAATGCATGAAAACATAAGAAGACCTTTCAGATTTTTTCGTCCTATAAATTTATGAGATTAAATGATTAAAAATGCGTTGTATTTTTTATACTTGTTGATAGTTAAAGTATACAAAACTTTTGTTAATGAAATTTTCAAATTTAAATTTAAATGCAAAGTTGACAGTCCACCTTACTTTTTTGAAACTTTAATTTAAACAAAAATGTTTTATTTAAACCCCGGCTTTCAGTAAATATACATATTAGCAGCCAATTTTGTAAATTCAGATCATGCTGTAATATGCTGTGAGCTAAATCATTATTTACTTTCAGAAAATAACTCTTGCGTTACTGACTTTTTGGTACCTGACTTTAAAAATGCTGATTACAAGTCGTTAGCTATGCTTCTTGCAACAGTAAACTGGGATCTTAAACTAAAATACCTGAGTACAGTTTCAAGAGTATTGGGATTGTTTTACAGAAATAATAAGAGAGACTATAATATTGCATGTAGCATTAGTAAACAAACATAAAAAACACGCTAAGAAATGTAAATACCCACAACACATTTTTAAATTGCAAAGAAAAAAAGACAATTGTGAAAGCATAGATCAAAAACTATATATTTTAAAGAAAAATTCAAAAAAAATTTCAAAAGAGTATGCGAAAACCGTTAAGAAGTTAAGAACTCTGATTTAGAAGAAGAAGTTCTAAAGTCACATGATATAGGCTATTTCTTCAAGTATATAAACAAAAAAATTAAATCCAAAGAATCTATCCCTCAAACTCAAACTGAAAATGGTAGTTTAAAAACAGATGATGCACAGAAAGCAATAATTTTTGGAGAATATTTTAGCTCCGTTTTCACCATAAATGATAATAGTTTTGAGTTTTTTTAAACCAAATTTCGAGCCTAAAATATTTAAAAAAATCGAAAGTGTAAATTTCACTGTAAGAGATGTTTTAAAATTTAAAAAAAATTGCTTGATAAACTATCTCGCTAACCTGATGGCATACCAGCATTGTTCTTAAAACCTCTAGCCAAAGTATTAGCAAAACCTCTTTGAAAAATTTTTCAAAAATCAATTAATACTGGTGAACTACCATATGGATAGAAAATGACGTTAACTACTCCTGTACATAAAAAATGTTGTTAATGTCAAAAAGAAAATTATCGTCCTATTTAACTTACCTCTTTTTCTTCTTAAATAATGGAGCAAATTGTAAAATTTGAGCTTCCTATCTTTTTTGCAACAATATTATCTCATCGTCAGCATAGTTTTAAAGATAAAAAGCTCAACAATTACACAACTAGATTCTTATAATGATTGAACTTTAGCAGGTATTGATAAATAATCTATTGATGTTGTTTATTCAGATTTTGCAAAGGCTTTTGATACTGTATCACATCAAAAGCTTTTGTATAAACTAAATAAACATGGGGTGTCTGGCATACTTTTAAAATGGTTGGAAGCTTTTCTAACAAATAGAGTAATAAAATTTGTAATTAATGAATTTATTTCATCAGCATATAAAGTCACTAGCTCGGTACCACAGGGACCTTGGACAGCTTCAGTTTTTGGACCATTTTGTTTTTAGTTTACATAAGTTATATTGTGGACTGCGATCAAAATTCGGAAATCAGACTGTTTGCATATAATGCAAAGGTCTACACAAGTTTTTCAGAAGAAAAAGAAAATAGAGATAAATTACAAGATGATCTGAATAGAATAGCTAAATGGGCAAATAACTGGCAACTTAGTTTGTCAGAGAATAAGTGTGAAGTTTTACACATTAACTGTTTAAATAATAAATCTGATGGATTATTACTTAAATAACAAAAAATTACCCATAACTCATTTAATTAAAAAGTTAGGAATTCATAAGAGTAAAGACTTAAAGTTTTTATATCACTGTCAAAAAATAGCTGCAAAAGCCATGAGAACATCCAACTTAATTTTTAGATGTTTTAAATCAAAATCCATTAAAAATTATCTTTCTGCATATAAGAGCTTTGTACGCCCAACCGTAGAATATGGAAGTGCTGTGTGAAACCCTTATATGGTAAAAGATAAATATTTACTGAAAAAAGTAAAAAGATAATTTACAAAAAGAGTTTTTAAAATATGTAACTTAGAAGATGAAAACAGACTGCATATACTTGGTACTGAAACTTTAGAAAAACGTAGAGAAATAACAGATATGATTGAAATATATAAAATCATAAATGGTCTTGTAAACTTAAACCCTAAAAAATACTTTGTTTTTAGTGCAAATTATACAAGAGGTCATTTAAAAAAATAAAAATCCAACATACTTGTGTTAATTCTTGAAAATTTAGCTTGTTTAATAGAGTTCTCAGAAATGGAACTCTTTAAATAACAGCCAAATAAAAATATTTGAGACAAATCATTATCTCAGTTCAAAAAATCACTAAGATTATAAACCTCGTAAAAATCTTCTTGGTAGTTAAATGACTAAATGAGGAGCTTTGTTTACTACAAGCATTTGGTCATTTAATTTCTAGCAAGCCAGGACTTCTGTAGTGGTTACTCTTCTTTTGTATTTTGTTGTGTTTGTGTAATTTGTAACCCAATTGGGTTGCATTTTTATATTTTACACTAACTATTATTTTTGTGTTCTTATGCTAGAAATAAAATCTTCTATCTATCTAATTTTTAGAAATTTAAGCCCCAGGCGGTCCTTTAGGATAGCCTTGGCATAAATAGATTGCGAGACCTCTATTGTGCCTCTGAAACGAATTCAATAAGGTTCCTTATCCTTGCAGGAGAGCTAGTTTAGAGCATTGCCAGAGATTTTTTAAAATGTAATTTGATTCCAAAATAGAGTAAATTAATAAACTGTTTAAAATCTGAACACTGGCTGATCCCCCCTGAGGCCGCCAGATCTTTTAGCGCCAAAAGACTGAACGCATTAATGACAACTCTTGGCCGTGGGACAACTCTTGGCCATGGACCGTGGGCCAACGGATTTAAGCACCTCAAAACTTTTATCAAATATAAGGCTAAACGCGCGTTCAATTTTATTTTTATCTGTTTTTAAATTACATTATTATATTTGCAAAATAAGTCACAGTTAAAAACCAATATATATTTATATAAATACAGTGTTAGTATATAAAAATAAAATGTTGTTTAAAATTGTTGTCTCAAAAGTTTATTTGTTAATAAGAGGTTAAAACCTCTTTATAAATTATTCTTTATTAAAGCAATCAAATCATCATAATAGCGTTATACATAAATTTCATTAAGTAAACAACAAAAGCCACTGTGATCTTAGGTCATCTCGCCCTTGTCAGGACTCTGCTAGGACTTGAACGCTGCATGTGACGCCATCATTTTCCTTGAGCCGGCCAGGCAGGGAGGTTGCTTAGAGAAATCTGCCGGAACAGAAGTGGAAGAACTCCAGAAACAGAGCCAAAGACCACAGAAGGAATGGAGATTGCAATACGGGGGAATATACAATAGGCAGTGAAATAAGTAGACCGTAATTTATTCTCATAACCTCTGTATTTTGTATTTTTATAGCGATCTGCAAAATATTTTGGTTTTACATGTTTATTTTTTAAAAGAATTTTCATTTTACTGGTTTTAGCTTTGAAAAACCTATGGTTAAATGGATATCTGGCTGACCTCGCAAGTTTCTATGAGCAACATGAATGAACCGATTGTGTGGTATGACAATTGTCTTTAAATAAATTAAAACGCATATTTTTTAGTCCCGCCTTTTCACAAAAACAAAAAAACTGTTTAATTTAGGTCTTAAAAAAATAAATTTTTGTTCTAAATTGATTGATTTAATTAATAATTCTTTAGATATGGTAATTAATTTTTAATATTAAACTGTTGCTGATAATTATAAATGGTTTTGTTGCAAAATGATCGTTTTAATACTACAAATCATCATAGTCAGTTAGGTGGATTTTTTCTGTAAAAACATGGTTAAATATTAACATACATTTAAAGAAATTTTTGTTCTCTTCCCAAGACTTTGCATTAAATAACAACAAAAAATCAGTGTTAACTGTTACCGCTATTATTGTTGAAATATTTTTTCTTGCAGGTGTAGGTGTAGCTCAGAGCTTTTTTTTGGCCCCAACAAGGATCCCCAAACATTAATTCCATCCATCTATATTCATAGTGGTAGCAAATTTCTACGTAAAAACATAAATAATAAAGTCGATCGGTCACGTCTATTTCGTTGTTGCAGTAAGATTCAGTCTAGAATATAGTGATTTATTTGAACAATATATACACAAGTCATTTATTCACAGTAAGCTCAGCGTAACAATATCCTACATAAATATAGTCATTTTTCTTGTTTAAACTTTTTTAACTAAAGCATTTATATATTTTATTTACTATGGTTGTATTATATCTAGCAGCTTGTAAGTTTGTATGAGAAGCATAAGCGGACTAGCCAAATTTGCGGCTATGACTTTAAAAAAACAAATATGAACGCATATTTTTTAATTCCCGCGTTTTGACAAAATATACAAACATTAGTGAACTTTGTTTTAAAAAAATGATTATAGTTCCAAGTTGAGCAGTTTTTAAATAATTGGCAATTTTAATGTTTGTATTGTTAAATAGTTAATTAAATAATTAAATACTGCCACTTATCTAGTTCAGGTAGGTTTTATTTGTCTATAGTGTTATTTAAAAAAAATTTGTTAACTCCAGAGACTTTATTTTTGGCGAAAAATGTAATGAAAAACAACTGCTAATGCGAAAATTTGCATTTATAAAGGTCCCATTTTTTTATTTTTTATTGTTAGCAAAAATATGACATTTTTAAAGAGTTAATTTTTTTAAAACCAAGGCTGCTTTAGTAACAACATTTTGCACTGGTTTCAAATTTAACACTTATTTCAGGTAATTTCAAAGTTTAAAAGGATATATTCCATGTCTTTTATTCATTCAAGACTTTTATGACAAGTTTTAAATTTTCTCCAGAAACGATTAAAATCACGCCAGAAACATCATAATTTCTCCACTAAAACAACACAACTGACCTTTTTATAATTTCTAGCTCACATAAATGCTTATCAGCAAAAAATCAGAATCAATAAAAAAAAACACCAGTCTTGAAGACGTCGGAATATTCCAAGTGATTTTAATATTTTTTCAAAATCGTAATATTTTTCAAACATATTTTTTTCTCACCAAAGATCTTATTTGTAGTGTTGAAACGAACTAAAAACCACAGCTAATGTCTAATAAGGAAAAATAAAGCTTTATTTAAAAAGGCCCCAGTCTTCCAGTTTTTTTTTTGGTATTTATTTGCTGGGCCAGCAATTCAAGTTTTACTACCCCTGCCCCCACCTCGGCCCTGGCATCAGCAAAAATCCTGCCCTGGTCGATCCCTAATGATAGGTCACTTTGATTTTACCATATAAAAAAACTTAGAAGAGTGCTTAAAAGCGATTTGTCGATTTTTTTAGCTGCTTCAATTGTGTTTATCAATATTATTGTTTTATTATAACAATTTGAACTTTAAAATTACGTAGAATGAGTTTTATATTTAAAACCGGTGCAAATTTTTGTTACTAAAACATCCCTTAATTGTAAAAAATTTATGATTTGTAAAATGTCACATTCTGCTTATACTAAAAAAATTTTAAAAAAACTGGAAAACTAAGTCGTTTATTAATAGAACTTTAATTTTCTTTTTTAGACATTAGCAGTTGTTTTCAGTTCGTTTTTACAACACAAATAAGATCTTTGGTGCGAAAAAAAGAGTGTTTGCAAAATATTACGATTTTGAGAAAATATTAAAATCGTTTGGAATGCAGTCTTCAAAACCGGTGTTTTTTTTCCTGATTTTTTGGACTAAAAATACAAGAGAAGTTAAAATGCACCTTTTTATTTAAAATTTTTAGAGCATATTTTAAGCGTTATGACCATTGTTTTTAAATTAAAATAAGCTTTTTTTAAATTTTTAAATATAATCATGAATATAAAACCGAATTAAAAAAATTTAATCATGAATATGAAAATAGAGCTTTTATCAATGGAAATATTGAAAGTTTCTACAACTTTCTAAATTCTAAAATGAATACAAAAGCACAAGAAATAGGTTTAATAAAAAAACCTGATGGCAGTTCTGCTGTAAGCGATGCAGAAAAATGTAAAATTTTAAACTCCTTTTTTTGTTCCGTTTTTACCAAAGATGATTGTATTTGTCCAAATTTTACTCCAAAAACTGAGGACAAAATTAGTAGTGTAGCTTTTCCCGTAAAAATTGTGCTTAAAAAAATTAAAAAAACTTCCAAATAAATTTTCTAAAACACCAGACATCTTATCTGCCTTTTACCTCAAAAACGTAGCTGAACAATTTGCTATGCCTTTAGCACGAATTTTTGAACTCTCTTTAGAAAATGGTTTATCACCCCAAATTTGGAAAGACGCTTTAATAGCGCCTATTTTTAAAAACATATTGCTAGTTTGTGCAATAATTATCGTCCTGTATCTTTGACTTGTAACTGTATAAAAATAATGGAGAGTATTATTTATGACAAAATTATCAAATTTTTGAGTCAAAACTTAATATTTAAAGAACAGTTTGGGTTTTTGTCTAAAAAATCTGTAGGACTTCAATTACTGCGCAGTCTTAACGATTGGATTAAAGCAATTGAAGCCAAAAAATCAAGTTGATGCTATGTACATAGATTTTGCGAAGGCCTTTGATTCAGTAAGTCATAATAAACTGCTGCAAAAACTAAAAAATTATGGCATTTGTTATGAACTGCTTAACTGGATCAAAGCCTTTCTGAGTAACAGACGTCAGCAAGTAATAATCATTGATTATGTTTCATTAATTTCTGCTGTTACTAGTGGGGTGCCTCAAGGCAGCGTCTTAGGCTCTTGCTATTTTTGCTTTTTTATAAAGGACCTTCCAAAAGCGGTTGGTAACCAATCAATTGTAAAACTATTTGCTGACGACGCTAAAATCTATCACATAGATCTATTTTCTAATGATCCTGCTGATGATTTTGAGCACTTTTTGGATAATTTCTGTAACTGGGCCAATACATGGCAGCTAAATATTGCTCTTCAAAAATGTTGGGTTATTTCGTTTGGTAATGTCCATGATACTAAAAATTATAGTTTAAATAATGTTCTTATTAACAGATGTGACAATATACATGATCTAGGCATTACTATTACAAAAGATTTCAAATTTTCCACGCATTGTTCCGATATTGCAAAAAAAAGCTCACCGTAGACTAGCTATGCTTTTCAGGGCAATTACCACAAAAGATATGTCAGCAATTTCGCAAGGTTACAAAAACTATGTGAGACCTTTGATGGAATTTGAATCTTTTGTTTGGGCTGCTCATTACATCAAAGACCGTGAAATATTAGAAAGAGTACAACAAAAAATTTACACGCAGATTATATGCACAATGTGTTTTTCCTGAAATTGATTTTAAAACAAGAGAGTTAGTTAGTTAAAAGAGTTAGGTCTAGAGTCTTTGGAGCATTGTCGACTTAAAAATGACCTTGTCATGTGTTTTTAAATCTTAAAAAAAACATTGTAGACGTTGATAAGAATTGATTTTTTTAGTTTTTCTACTAATTTGCATACAAGGGGAAACGGTTTCAAGCCTAATAAGGAAAAAGTTCAAATGGATATTTTCAAATAATTTTTTTAAATCGCGTTATAAATTCCTGGAATAGCTTGCCATATAACATTGTTTCGCCGATTCTTAACAGATATTTAAACAAAAGTTAGATATACATTTTGCAAATTAAAAATATTTTATTGTAAATTTTTATGTTGCATACTAGTTGTATTTTTATACCTGTTCAACATTATTATTATTTCATACCCAGTCTTTTTGTTTGTTTAGTCTTTTATTTGACCATGTATTTATTGTCATTTTGTATGTATGTATGAAATAAACTATTCTATTCTGTTCAAAATTCTAAAAAGTAAAATAATTGTGTTGCGAAAGAGGCAACTACGTTAATTTTCTAGCTTGTTTTAAGTTGCTAGTTTTAATCATATTGATCGGTGTGCTGAAATTTCATCTTTTACATTACCTCTTTTGACATTTTGTCTTTGGAAATACTCGTTTTTCAGCATCTCGCCTTCGGAAAACTCGTCTTTGATTTTGTAAACGCATTTTCTAAAACACGAGTTTCAGCTCAAATGATAAAATTTTACTTAATTTTTATGTTTCTTGTAAGCTTGGGAAAACGTTGGCTAGGGTGTTTATTCTTTAATTCAAAGATCACTTTGAACAATTTCGGGACCCCCTAGATGGAAATCTAGGGCTCCCCTCCCCCAAATTTCCAAATTTTTTACCCCTAACCCCCTCTATAATTTGAAAATTGACCCCCGCCCCTCCCCCCCTCTGGAAAATTTTAAATACAATACAAATGTATTAAACACAAATTTACCACAATAAAATTCTGCTTGATTTTTGGGTTTAGTCTTCAAAAATCATTTAAAAAATTTATCATTGTAAAATTTAGCTTGATTTTTAGGTGTTGCTTTGGCTTATGAAATAAATGGTTTACATTTCACTGTTCAAGTTGCTAAATAATAAAAACTTTGTAAAACTACGTTTATAAAATTGCACTCAAAAGACAAGTTTTCTGAGGACGAGATGTTTTGAAGACACACTTGTGAGGAATATATAATCTGCACAAATTCAAACATCCAAGTATTTGGTAACATATGTAAATTTTTAGTATTTCTCTTTGTAACTTTTGTATTTTATGTAATTAATTATTATATTATTGTATTTTTGTATGTTTTGTTGTATTTCAAATAAAGAAACATGTATTTTGTAATCGTGATATGTTTTCTGGTATTTTTATGTATTTTCTGTGTTTGTATTTTGTTTTATGTTGTGTATTTCTATGAGTTAAGGTTTAACAGTGAAATAAGAGCTATAAAATGGTCGCGCCATTGAGACTCAATAATAAATCACCGCACATTTCTAGCGTGAGTAGTTTTTGTGTATTTAAAGGAAAAAGAGATACACATAATCAAGGAGAAACAGGACGTCATAAATAATAATAATACATAATGTAAGGCTGTCCAAGCCTGAGAGTCGTTTGGACCATGATCTCCAAAATAGGGATTAAGTTATTTAATTAGGAAAATTATTTTGGGTGAACTTGAGAGAAAAAACCTTCACTCATTTTAATTCAGTTGGGTTACTTTTAGGTTTGCAAAGATGTCTTTGATTATTCTGAAATCACCTCTTGTTATGTTTTTTAATCATTGATAAATTTAATAAAAATCTTATTATTAATTTCTTAAATTTTTATTTTTTTTTGCTAACTAGCATTAGTGCATAATTATTTTTTATTATAATATAATAAAAATATTTAATGAAATATGATATATTTTATTATTCTCTTGATTATCTCCATTGTTATATTAATTGTCTTCAGCATATAAGACATGAATTATGATTTTTAAATGCATATGCATATAACTTGTTTTTTCCTAAATAGCAATACGTTGTCACTATTACTTCGTTCAGTTTCAGTACTGCTGGGATCTTTGAGCAATTGCCTTTAGAACTGACTCTTTGATCAGAGTAATGAATCCAGCGAAACATTAGCAAACAAAGTTTGCTAAACGTCTCAGCTGGCGGGGGCCTTAGAAAACTAAGGGTGCAACCCTATGATACACCACCGGATGTTTTAAGGTTAATGAACCCAGCGAAGCATTAGCCAACAGAGTTTGCTAAAAACGTCTCAGCTGGCGGGGGCCTT
>JASAMX010031502.1:0-16390 GCA_030248175.1 Microlaimidae sp. YZB2_3
TAAATGTAAGCCTTCATTTGCATCGTATTGCTCTATTTTGGTTAACCTATTTCAGCTAGATTTACCTAACCTTTGTTTCAAAATTGGATTAGAATTGTTAGGAAGGTATATCAGTCGATTGAGAACCAAAATATCATGTTGTAAAAAACCCTAATGTTTACACCTACTGATTTATTCTCCCATATAGACAATAATTTTTTTTTGCCAAAACATACTTTAGTGAAAGGAAATGATGCAGATCTTTTTTTAAACCGCCGAGTTAAATTTGAAAAAATTAAGTATGTGCGGTTATGACATTTTTTAAAGTCATGTAATTACAACACAGGATTTTTTTAATTTCCGCCTTTTCAAAAAAATATACAACACTTAGATTTAATTTTTTTACATAGACAATTTTAGACGTTAAAAATTAAAATTTCTAAAAAAACAATTAATGTAATAAAAAATTGTTAAGTTATTTTTTAATCATATATATTGAATAGTTTTTGTTCCAAATTTTGACTGTTTTGATGTTAAATATGCTATTCTGCATTACATTGAGTCTGGTTTCAATGCTTTGGCAAATTAAAGCTAGTTGAAGTTAATAATCTGTAGTATTGAATCGATTATTTACAATAAAACATCTAAAAATTTTCAGTAATAGTTTAATATTAAAAATTTAATAATTCCCTTATTTTACTAATTACCAAAATATATAATAAAGGAAAAATAAGACACTTAGAACAAACTGCTTGTAAAAAACGGTCCCATTTAAATGGAACCTGGTCCCATTTAAATGGGACTTTTCGATTTTGGTCCCATTTAAATGGGATCCCATTTAAATAGGTCCCATTTAAATGGGACTTTTTTAAATGGAATCCAATTTAAATGGGACCTATTTAAATGGGATACCATTAAATTTTTGATCAAAATTTTGCGAGAAAAGTCGCACTTTCGAATTAGTGTGCGACTTTTCTCGAAAAAATTCGCCATTTTCTGCTAGTTTTCCCGCGCTGCGATTTTTAACACAGTGTTAATTTTCTCGCAAAGGGGACTGCGACTTCTTTCGCACTCTATACTGCTTTATTCGCACTGCGAGTCTGCCTGCACAACAAAAAAAAAAAATAAAAACAAAGCGGAGCAAAAATTTTGTGTTTAAATGAGTAAAAGTCGTTTTTTTAACTTTAAGATGTTAAAAATTTTTAGTTTTAATGAAAAAAACTAACTTTCCAACATTTTAAAATTAAATAAAACAAGTTTCAAAGTGTTTTACTCCATTGAAAATGACTACCAGCGCCTGTATTTTTTTTTGCGCAGCTAGACTTGCAGTGCGAAAATAATCGCAGTGCGAATAAAGCAGCATAGAGTGCAAAAAAAGTCGCAGTCCCCACTGCGAAAAACTAACAGTGTTAAAAATCGCAACGCGGGAAAACTAGCACAAAATGGCGGATTTTTGCGGGAAAAGTCGCACAAGAATTTAAAAGTGCGACTTTTCTAGCAAAATTTTGGTCAAAAATTTTGTGTACAGTCGGACATTCTCTTGTGTTATATATTCTTCCTAAAACCTTCTTTAATGTTCTGTTGTTCAATGATAAGCAGTTATATTTTGTGTTTGTATTTTGTTATTTCACTGTCCATCTGGGGAAATAAAATTGAACTTAGTGCGTAATTGAAAAAAAAATTTATTACGCATATCGGACTGCCGCTCACGCGAAAACAATAAAAAACGATGCACTTAAAAAACATTATTTTAATTACGCACGCAAGGCCGCCGCTCAAGTAAACACAATATAAAATTATGCGTATTTATAAAAAAAAAATTTGTTGTAATTTTTTTATTCATAGGTCCCATTTAAATGGGATCCCATTCATAGATGAGAACGGTCGGGGAAGCTAGGGGGTGGTTACCCGGGGTAAATCGAATTTTGAATTCTAGGAGGGGGGTCCCAGGGGGGTCCGGACCCCCCTAGCTTTTTAAGGGGGGTCGACCCGGAGTGCGAAATTTTGAAATCTAGAGGGGGGTCAGGTGGGGTCCGGTGTCCAAAGCAAAACAGTTTTAAACCATAATAACTTTAATAATTGTTCTTTTTATGTAATAATACTACATTTTATATATTCTGGTATAAAAAGGGTGTAAAAGCATGAATATGTGATGAAAATTCACGTTTTTTTAATAAAATTTTATATAAAAAAAGTACATAAAAATTTCCCGCGGGGGGGAGGGGGTTCAGATTTTAAATTCTAGAGGAGGGTCAGGGGTAAAAAATTCGGAAATTTGGGTTGAAGGGGGGCCCTAGATTTTAGTCTAACAGGGGTCCCAAAATTTTGAGACTAGGGGGGGTGGACCCCACCCTTCCCCCTTTCTCATCTATGATCCCATTTAAAAAGGGACCAAAATCGAAAGGTGCCATTTAAATGGTGACTTTTTTTTACAACCAGTTGGTTTTAAGTGTCTCATTTTTTTTTATTATATATTTTTGATATTACTTATTAAATTATTCAATTTGGAAAAAAAATTTACATTTTGGATAAAAAAACATCTGCGGTCCAGTTTATTTTTTGACCTTCATAACTGCATAATTTTAGCTTATCATTTATTCATACAAATTTAAAAAGCCAGCCAGATATAATTCAGTTATAAATCGTTTTTTAGCAATATTTTTTAAATACAAATAGTTATAAAATATTTTTGAAACTAGTTCAAGTCTTGTCTTGTATCCGGCTGCCGTTAAGATTAGTTTTGTAATTTGCATATACGTCATGATCAACCGCACAATTTGTCAGATCACAAAATCGTGATTATCAATCGACTCTCCGTTTTCAGTTGTAATGTTTGTGATTTTGAGATTTCCGTATTCCAATTCACTACAAAATATCATATGACATTTTTTTTAGCTTTTCGGTAGGTTTTTACGTTTGATAAATATATTTTTTTAATTAATAAGTACTATTATTTATAAAATTTTTTCTGGTTTAGTGTATAATTTAGAGCTTAAAATATCAAAATTAAGCAAAGTCAGTGTATGGAGGTTCACGACGGTTAATTCGATGTACACAAAGGTCTCAAGAAGATTAAAAAATAATTTGTATATGGCGTTGTTTAACGAAAAAAAACAGGATATAATACACAAAAATAACATAAATATAAAACAATTTGTCTAAAAAAACTAACTATGTGTATATTTTTTTCTTCCTTATTTTTTCTGGTCTTACACAAATTATTTTCAATCCTTCTTGAGACCTTTGTGTACATTCAATTAACCGTCGTGATTCTCCATTGTTTCTTATAACTTTCAGTTTTGACTTATATTATGCCATGACATTTTATGAATTAAGTTTATCGGGTTATTTGTCTTGAGTTTTTCAAGCGGATCATCGTGTTTTAATAGAAAAAAATGGTCCAGGTTCTTAAGGAAGCAAAAATATATTTAAAGAAGCATAATTTACACAATTTTTTACAAGCCAATTGCACCATTCAAAACGCCCATAAAACACCGAATAAAAACTAAAATATAATTGTCCAAAATTAATCTTAAAAATGTCAGCTTGTCCATGAGGAAGTAAAATTACTTTAGTTAAATTTGTGCAGTTGAATTAACGTAAAATGTATATTTAAACGAAAGAATGTATTAAAATGTAATTATAAAAAAATTGAAAAAATATAATTAAAAACCGAATTTTGTTTTCGGTGTAGATAAATAAAAAAAATCACGTAGAGAGATAAAATGTAAAAATGATCTTGGATGGTTTTTTGACAATTATTGTAAGAAAATTTTTTTAACCTGAAATATTGTTAAAAACAGGTCATCGTTTTTGTTGCTTCAAAAAAATCTAAGGGTTTTCCAGATAGTTTTTTGGCAGCATTCAGAAATTGCAGTATAAAATATAAACCCATTTTGAAAGTCAGGATTTCATGAATGTAGTACAAGACTGAATTTCAGTTTTTACAATAAATAATACACAGTTAATTATTTTTAATGCAGAAATTTTGTATTATATTTCTACATGCTACGCTTAGTGTACACTTGAATTGTTTAATTTTTTACTTTTTAGATAAAAAAAATTTAGTTCCGGGTTTCCTTGTGCAACTGGTTTCAGAAACTACGCACTTATTTTTTTAAAATATTATCAAAAATAGATACAAACAATTTTTCTAAAATTGTCAAATATTTAATCAAAATCGCACATATTTGATAACACTCAAATTTTTAATAGACTTAGGACTGGTTTATACTTATGACAAAAAGTCCTTTGGACAAAGTCCAAAGTACAAAATCCAAAGGGAAAAGTCCAAAAGGAAAAGTCCAAAGGAAAAAGTCCAAAGGACAAATTCCAAAGGACAACGTATTCATACTTTTGTCCTTTGGACTTTTCCCTTTGGATTTTGTCTTTTGGACTTTGTCCAAAGGACAAATTCTAAGTAGCGTTCATACTTCGTCCAAAGGCAAAAATCCAAAGGACGTTTTGGCTTGTCCAAAGGACGTTTTGGCTTTTATAAAATTGTCCTTTGGACTTTGTCCAAAGGACGTTTTGTCATAAGTATGAACCAGCCCTTAGAAGTGTGTGTGTGTGTGAATAGAATCTAATAAGAAGTCATACATCTGAGTTTCCAATCTTAAAAGGAATAATCTGTTTATTTTGAAATTGGTGGATGTTCTTTTTGCCTTCCTTAGTATTATAAAAATAATTTTTTTATTATCAATAATTTAACTGGTTTTTAAGTGGTGTTTTATTAATAGATTAACTATACAATTTTTGGAATTTAATTCCAATAAATCAATTGTAAGCTAAAAACATTTTTTCCAACGGCTAAAAACATTTTTTCCAATATTTTCCATCAGAGCGCTTCTTTTTAAGGTTTCAAAAAAATTATCAAATTTAGCACGAAAAATTCGTGTAAAGTATTTTTTTATTTGTGTTAACGATTATTATATAATTGTACATTCATTTTATACGATTGTTATGTATTTGTACATAATCTTACGCGTTTTATTTGAACAAAACTACTTTTGCGTGCGTGAGTTTTTATCCTAATAAACAGTCAGGTGTCAATAGGTCGTTTCTGGTATCTGGGATCTGAGAACTGGGATTCAGGATTTGGGAACTGGAATTTGGAATTCGGCAAATGGGATCAGGTGTGAACGCCTCTAAGTTTTGCAAAACTATTTCAATTTTTGAGCTTTTTGAGTAACAACCTAATTTTTGTTATTGTCAAAAATGTAAAAATACAAATGCGGTTGAGTTCTGATTTTGGTGTTGAGCAAGGTCAAACGAGTTTATTCACGCCTACTCTAAATGCTAAAAACAACTTTTCAAATACGTTTGGTGTTTAAGATGATTTTGGCAATAAATATTTCTCTGAAAAAAATATTTAAAGACAAACCAAACGCGCTAGTTTACCTATTTGTTCAGGAAAGCACTAAAGGTCATGTAGTAGCCACTCAAATCAAAACAATTTAGTGCCAACTAGAATAAGAATCAGGTCGGAGTTCATTTAGAATCAGATTTTAACAGCTAACTTGTATGAATTCTAAATGGTTAATATAGTGGCGCCAAAGTGCTTTATAATTAATTAGTTACATATGGCTCTAAACAAATTAACCAGCCATATATGCTTTGCCGTTAGTGTCTTTTTATGGTGTTAAGTTTATAATTTGTATCGGCGAATTTTGAAAGTTTATGGCCAATTTTAAGCCTTAATTTTTTGATTTTATTCTAATACTGACTGAATTTGAGAAATAGACTAATTAATAAAAGTGGCCTTATATAATCATTGATTTTAGTGAGTTTTTTATGACATTCATTTGCAGTTGTTTATTATGCCTATTATTCGGTATATTCTAGGCCCTGATTATCCAGTTTAGTCATGGAAAAGGTATTCAATTTCTCTAGTGACAGCTATTTCGAAGCAGAAGAGCCGCTAACCCATAACTTGTCGGATTATCTGCAAATGGGCTGCTTGGCTGGGTTTATTCTAGTGGCCGGCACTCTGAACGTGTGCGCCTTTAGATCCACCCTGAGAGCCTACAAAAATATGACGACGACCAATCTCAACAGGTGTTTGTTTGCTTGTCCATTTAAGCATTATTTAGGCACTTCAGATCATAATAAAAAAAAATCAATACTCTGGCAAAAGCGCATTGATAGTACCAAGTGCGTTGGCAGCCTTTCCATCGTATTTTTGGTTCAACTTCAGTGCAGTTCGTTGCCATTCTTTTTTAAAAACCATAAAAACAAGCAAATAAAAACCACAACAGACTTATCCTACTGAAACTGCATCTAAATATCGCAGACTTGTTGACGGTGTTCGGCTACTGCGTGAGCGAACTCGCCTGGCTCATCACTTTTCAGTGGCTGGGCGGTGATTTCCTATGTCGCTTAATAAAGCTCGTCCATGTGTTGGCCTTTCAGCTGACATCCAACGTAGTTGCTTGCATTGCCCTGGATCGCCTGCATGGTGTCCTACTTCTCCGGGTTCCCAGCGCACCAGTTAGGACCTGGCGCGTGGCCAAGGCAATACTCGGCGCGGCTTGGACCTTGGCCGTCCTCATTTCGATGCCCCAACTCCTAGTCTTCTCCCAGTATGAATCCGACAAGGGAGATTTCTTCCAGTGCGTCACCGTTTGGGACAAGCAAAGGTATTGATCGAAATATTGGTATTGCATAGTATAGTCTTCTAGAGACTAAAATTAGTTTTAGCAAAACAATTTGGTAATATTTGTCTAACAAAATTATTGGGTTAAATGTGTAGCTATAAAAGATTAAACTAAAGATGAATTCTATCAGGGTGAAGTTGTAAGGATGGTCGAGTAACCACTCGTTCTCCGAGAAAATATCACGCGCAGTGGAACACGTGATGCAATTAAATAATTATTGGTTACATTACTACTGAAACTTAATTTTTTTAATTTTCTTGGTTTGCGCGTTATTGTTTACTTCATCTTGGCGGAGAACGGTCCGCCCTTAATTTCAGCCTGAAAGACATTGGCTTTAGATTAAGAAAAATTAATATAAATATATAATTTTCGATTTTTCTGTTGGAAATATATTGCACCATTAAAAAAGTATGTATTTTTTTTATTTATTGTTTTATTATCCTTTTAAAATAGATCCAACTTCGAATCTCTCAGTCCTTAAATTCTTCAAACTGTTTGTTTTCATCATAAAAAAATTTATGCGGGAATTATTTCCAGGATTTTCTATTGTGATAGTATTACTGGGATTTTTAAAGTTTTTCCCGTCTCTTGGAAAAGCTGTGTTGCTCTATAAATTCCATCTTTATGCAATTTTCAGGTACATATTAGTTGACGGCTATGTGACAGTTGTCAACCTATCTTTGGAACGTTCCCGAGAGCTGGAACTGCAGTATACGGTCTATATCACTTCTCATCTGTTACTGGTATTCTTCGTTCCGGCCGTTGTAATCAGTTTGTGCTACCTGATAATGATTATCAGTATGCGCTGCAGCATCGCCAGAGAAACCAACGCCCTGAATCGATGCGGAACTGGGGAAAACATGCTTTATCGCTACGGGACTGGGGAAAACACTCTCAATCGATGCGGAACTGGGGAAAACATTCTCAATCACTACGGGACCGCTGAAAATATCAACAAGTTTCCGGTGGAAATTATCAATCAGCGGCAGGTTACGGTCGAGTTCAAGAGTGATGGGGTCGTGACATCCACGGTGAGTCCCGAACCGAATTTCTTCGGGGCCTGCAGTCCCAAGGGATCTGCACCGGGAAATTCGGAAACTCTGGTATCGTCCACGAATTGCTGCTTAAAGGGCAGATCCCTGGCCCCTGAGGTGAAGCCCAGCTTCACTTTGGTCACTCTCATGCGCGCTAAAAGGTTGACAGTTAAAAAAGCCTCTTTGATAGTGATGTGCTATGTGATCTTTTGGACGCCCTACAATCTTATTGAACTTATAAAGCTTTTGTATCCAAACCACGCGAGTTGGGTCAGTGAGAACTTTTACTTTCTCAAAGATCTGAAGGTTATGACCACAGTCGTTAATCCTTTGATATACGGAATTTCTCTCAATACATAAATATTCTTTGTCATCGTGAAAATAACTGTAAGATGATGTATTTTGGGTATTTCTGTATTTAAATTAGGAAAAGTTTAAATTTCAGTTATCCAGATATTAACACATTCAAAAGTTTTCGAAAATTATGACTGCTGAGGTTTTTTTTCGAACATTAATTTTGCGAAGAATAAATTTGATATTTAAAATTTAAACCCTTACGGTAGCTCACTTAATTTCGGCCACCTTTTTTTAATTTTCTTTAATAAGTTGTTTCTGGTTTTTCGAATCGACCCAAGATTTGGTCTAAAAATCAAACGATAGCTCTTTTTGTTATTCCAGTAAAAAATTTTTGTTACACTTAAATATCACTGGAGGTTTAAAGTCTTGTTTTATAGTGGCCGAAATTAAGGCGCGAGCCACTAACTTCGGCCACGTAGAAAAAAACTTTCTATAACTATTGATAAAACGAACAACAAAAATTTTTAAAGGTTGCAATTTTATCCTCAGTTATTGGTCTTAGTACATATAACATAATTTTTTCCCGTTTGCAAACTTTAATAGTTATTAGCAAGACTTTAAATAATTATGTCAAAACCTTAAAAAACAAGTTTTAATAACCTGTTGAATTTTTGTTTGGCTTAAAAAAACGTCAAAGAAAGTGATTTTGAAGCAAATATCAAAAAATTAAAATTAACTGTTTTGAACCTTAAATAAAAGTTATTTTTTGGTTATCTAGTGCTTCGTTCTAAATTTGTTGCAGTTTAAACACAAAGTAAAAATTAAGAAAATCACAAAGAATTCGCTTTTTGTATGAAAATGTTGATAATGCAGAATAACACAAATAAAAAACTGTTGCAAAAACACTTTATTGAACATTCATCCAATTAATTTTGTGCTAGTTCTTTTGTGATTTAAAAATAAGCCAATTTTCTAACACCCTAAATTGGTGGCCGAAATTAAGGCCTGGCCGAAATTTAATCAGATACCCTATACCAAAAATGTTGTTTAAAAATGATATTATTCTTAATTTCTGTTGAATATTTTTTTTAATTTAATAAGTTTCTGTTATTTTTAAAACAATTTTCATTGAAAATAATTATTCTGTTTATTTAAACTTTGTTTTATTAATATAAGTTCTGCAAGCTTTATTTAGACAAACTGAGGCCAAAAAACAACTTCTGTTTGCAACAAACTATACTAATTCGTTAACTATTAAGATTTAGGTCTTTTTATAGTATTTAATTTTTTGTATTGTGACATGACGCATTGATTGAAAAATAAAAAGTAAACAGAAATGTATGTCTATACGATTTAAATTATTTTTTATTTTGGTTTTATTGCTCTAATAAAAAATTAAATTTGACTCTAATCAATCATGATATTTTTAATATTGTTATAAATAGGGTGGTGCATTTAATTTCGGCACTTTTCCCAATCGGGCATTTTTGATTTTGGCCTATATCTTTGGTAATCCTGGACGGAATACGACGTTTGATAGCTCAAATGAGAGCTAATTATATTATGTAGATGACTGTCGTGAGCTTTATAATTGTTATGTTATGATATTTTCATGTGAAATTATGTGATTTATAAAAAATAAATTTGTTACTTGTTTTTAGAACATGGGCATTTCATGATTACGAAATAAATTGGTTTAAAAATTAAACTGTCCTGGTTAAATTTTGTCTATTTTCCGAATTTTTAGTCCCCGTGGTTCTACGTTGCGTCTGTGGTGAGCAATCGTTATAGAATAAAATAGTGTAATTTCGGCACTCATATGCTGTAGGTAAAAACGGACTGAATTAAGTGGTCGGGTTTTATATTGTAGTTGTAAATAGTTAAAAGACAACGTTGAAATGTGTAGGGGTCATAGCACTGCACTTAAACTAGATTAAGAGGGTCCTTTTAAAAAGTGCCGAAATTAAATGCACTTTTTTCCCAAATTTTGCTCATTTTGATACCATTTGGCATTTTAGCTGTAACTTTTTGCCAGTTACACGTTGAACAACAAGTAGAAGCTTAAATTAAAGAAAACTGTCTGAAGATAATGGTGGGCTTTTAAATTTTTGAAAATGATGATTTTTGTACGGAGAAACAATCGATTGTTTGTAAAGTGCCGAAACTTAATTTTGGCAATTTTCTATTTTTTTAAAAACTAAATTAATTAAGTAAAAAAAACTTTCGTACAGTGAAACTTTTGTGACGCAACGCAGTATTGTTAAAGCTTCCAAATGAGCTACTAAACATGAAAATCGGGCCATACAGTAAAAAGTTACATCGGAAAAACAAAAAAGTGCCGAAATTAAATGCACTACCCTATAGCAAATTGAAAATCAAACGGGTAACTAAAGAAATAGTCAACTATATTGTAAGCCATATAAAACAGCTAAGAATTAGAAGCGTCAGAGAAAGGGATTCGGGGGCAATGCTCCTTTAGATGAAAGCCGATGCCCCCCAAATGAAATGGGCCAAAAATTTTTTAAATGGCTTATTAATTTTACATTATATAAATGTGAAATTAATAAGCGATATACATTTGAACAATACATAAAATAAATCATTCAAAGTGCTTTTATCTATTAATTTATAAAAAGTATTTAATAAAAAAGTACCAACTTTATGGATTTTAATAGAAACAAAAAGCGATAATCAAGACAAGTCATAGTCTAAATGTTAAATTGGGAATAAATTTATGGTGTAAAACTATTTAGTTTTGTTTTGCATATTAAGATGCAACTTTTCAACCGCTAAAATAACTTTCTTAATTATTGCGCTATAAAATTCCACTAACAGTCAAACATGCATATTGAACTTTATTGTGCATGTATATGTGAATTAAATAACTCACAGATTAGCTTAGCGCTTTTTTAATTAGTCCATCGACACGTTTAATTATATCAATTAACTCAACAATTAAATCATTTTAGCAAATTTAAATCAATTAATGTAATTCTTATTGATTAAATAAGCCATAAACTATGAGCCGGTAGAGTATTAAACAACGTGCTAAACATAGCACCTAGTACCCAGGCGTTCTCAGTGGACCGGCCCCTGATGTGGATATACAAAGACAGACCACACTATATAATTAATTTATTAATTAAAATTAATTAATTAATTTCATGTTCTGTCTTTAAAGCTTACTATTAAAGATAAAAGGGACAACAAAATTGCTATATAACTAAAATTATTTTAATAGAAACAATATTTTTATAACACTTACAGATTCGGCCAATCTCATTTTCGGTTTGTATTTTTTGTTGAGTCTGCAGCTGGAAAATGCATTCGACCGGTCGTTTGGTTTGTGAACTGATTCAGACGGCGAACCACTCTAAAGTTGAGCAGAATAACTGACTTAAATTCGGCCAGCCCTGATTTCGGCCTCTGGCTGTTATTTTTGCCATTTTTAAAACTTTTTATGTGAACATTTTTATTTCGAGATTCTTTAACCATCTCGCCGTCTGACCTGCTTTTTCAAATTAACTGTTATTCCATTGAAATTTGTGCGGAACAAGCTAAGTCCTATTTTTAAAAGAATCAGTTCAAATGTGCAATTTGACGTCAGTTTTTCGGGGCTTAATTAGGATGGTCAAAATCATCACGTTTGAACGAAAGTTGTTCAGTAATAATAATTTCCACAGACACGCTATAGAATTACTTTCAACCAATTAGCGTCGAGATTTTAGCTCTTCCTATTTTCATTCCCACGAAAACAACATCTAGCCACAAATCGCGAATAGTATCCGCCATTTGAGGGTCCTTTAAATTTTAATGTGATATTCAGGTTTAAATATTATCGTTTCTCCGTTTATCGCTTAGTAAATCGCACAGTGGGAGCAAATGTTATTCTTGGCGCCTACGGTCGGTCAGGTTATAATTTCATAGTTATGCGAATAAAAAAAAATACAAGTACAAATATGAACAAAACAAGCGGAATAATACAAATAGCCAACATACGCGGCCTGTTATAAAGCCAATATTTAGACCACATCTATGGCTTTTTTTCTTTATTATAGGATTAGATTTGTTGAGAACTCTACTTTTCGACCATTGTGTTTGTATAAATAAATGTTAAATCGGAATAAAAAACACAAAAAAAACAAACGAATTAATGTGGAATTATAAATATATTATAAGAAGCTTACTACTTTAAGATGGCTTTCTACTTGTTTGGCTAGATGATTTTTTATAGCGTCCAATCTTTCTTGTTCCACACTAAGAAAGTTGCTGGCGCGCTAAAATAAACAAAGTATATATATATTATATATATATGATTTTACAAAAATAAATGTATGATGGTAATATGTAATGCATTATGTGTGCTGTGTGTATTTATTCAGTATTGTGTGGGTTTACAATATGGAGTTTGAATAGAAGTAAAAAAATTATATTTTAATGTCAGTAAAAAATATGATATTAAAAAATTGTGCTTTCAAATACACACTGCATATAAAATTATACAAAACCAGTTTGATTTTTGGTATGTTAATTGCGTCGTTAGTTTTTAATGTATTTTACTATGTGCATTACAAATATTTAAACTGAAACCTTCGCAATAAAATTTATTTATACAATTACATTATCAAATTGTTTTTATATTAAAATATTAATAACATTAAAAAGCATTAATCTTATAAAAAATTCTAATTTGTTTTTGAACAAATACAAGTTCGCGAACGTTTAAACATTAAAATTTGAAATTAATCAACTTTTATGATATTTAATTATTATTTATTTGTTCTGTTTAATTATAAAAGTATTTTATAATAAAGCTTAAATTTTTTCCAAAATTTTGTTTTTAAATTTGCGTTTATTTTTTATAGTTTTTCTTGTAAAAACGCCACAAAAATACATCGTACACTATAACTTGCAGAAATATTATCTTGGCAACGGAACGCTGGATTTTTATTAATTGTATTACCGTGTCAGAATTATTGATATAAGTGCAAACTGTAAAATTTGTCTATTTATGACACCATTCATCAATTAAGTCGACGCTTTAAAAAACCTAGTCCTCAGAAATAAAATAATTTGAAATCTTTTTTATTAATATAAAAATTTGAGCGAAATTTTGATTATTACTCAATAACCACATAAACAAAATCGATCTTTCTGAGTAAATTTTTGTATGTTTTTTAAAACATGATACTTTTTGAACAAACACATAGCATAAAACATTATGACATCAATTTTAAAATTTTCAAATTAATTTTAAAATTTGTTAGGAATTTTTCCAAAAAATTCGGATGATCCAGGATCAGGATTATTAAAATTTCTTTCATTTCTCCCAAAACTAACAAAAATAAATAGCGACACCATCGAACATTTTTATTTTCCCATTCTTAAAAAAAACCTTTGATATTAAGCTTAAAATAAACCTTCGGAATTTGTGAAACGGTAAAATTTTTCGGGCACTACAGGTAGAACTAACATATTTTTTTAAATGATTTTTTTATTTAGATTAAAAATGTGGTGCGGAGTCAAACTTTTTGTCTTTGATTTTGATAATTTTTTGTAAAAACCTTACCCCTGCCCCTAATAATTCACAAAAATTTTTTCTACAACATATTTCCAGTTGTTCAGGAGTTATGAGTTATGACCAAAATATTTTCAGGAGTGATGGTCAATGGGTATGAAAATTTAATATAAAAATTATCCACTTAAAGAAAACGGCTACTTTCTACTTTAATTTGATATCTTGATCGTTAAAATTGGTGCCGTATTTGTCAAGATATTGCGTTTCTCGTACAAAAAAAACCTCGATTTTTTTGCTAAAAATACCAAGTGAAGGAAAAAAGATTGGGCAAACTTTATAAAATACCGGCCGTCGTTTGGTTTTTTTAACGAAAAAATCGCGGGTTTTTTGTACGAGAAACGCAGTATTTTCACAAATACTGCACCAATTTTAACGATCAAGATTTCAAATTAAAGCAGAAAGTACCCGTTTTTTTTGAGTTTATGTTTTGTAATTTAATTTTTATTACCAATTGAGCAATCTTTCAAGTACAGAGAGTTGTAGAAAAACGCCATTTTGGGGGTCATACATAACTCCTGAACTATTAGAGATATTTTGTTGAAAAAATTTTTGTGTATTGGGGGCAGGGGTAAGGTTTTCACAAATATTTATCAAAATCGAAGTCAAAAAGTTTGATTCCGCCCGGCACCTTTAAGTATCATGTTTCCACTTCCTACGTTAGAATATTCGTTTTGTTTTGTGAATAATAATGCATTTTTTACTGATTTATTAGCAGTGTTAGAACGTAAATTTATTATTAGCAAATATTACTGTAGACTCTGCTTCAAGACCAACTTTTCAAATTAAATTGAAAAATTGGGACTTGGAGCTGGGCTTAAACCACCGTGGGAACGCTTTGCCACTGAGCTACCCAAGCCCCGGTTTTTTGATAACACAAATAACAAGACGGCAGAAAGAATGAGAACTACTGTTTTTATTGTAGAATTTTGTAGCGGCTTTTGATTTTGTAAATATTTTTTAGCAAATACTACTGTAAACTCGGCTTCAAGACCAAATTTTCATTTAAATTAAAAAATTGGGGCTTGGAGCTCTGCTTGAACTAGCTACCTTTCTAGCGGCCTTTTTTCGAACTAGCGGCCCCAAGTTCCAGTTTCAAATTCCCTTAACTCCATTGACCCTAAATCCAAAGTAAACGAGTCTCTTCAGTTGAAAAGTAAAAAAATGATATATCTCTGATATACTTTTTGCATATCCACTGCTTTGTTTATCATATAAAAATTTAGATTTTTTTTAATGGTGCACAGGACATATTTTTCTATACAAATCAAACATTAAATTAATATAAAATTATTGAAGCTATGTATGGAAATTATACAGCACTTGCCGGATCAATGAGTTCTATGGTAAAATCCTGATTATTATTATCTATTTTATTTTACTGTACAGATTTGCTTAAAGCAAGAATATTATAATCCAAGATATTGATCGGCTGTACATTGCGTGTTTGACCAAAATTTTATAAAAAAGCCCCAAATGCGACTTTTATTGCGCATGCAATATTTTATACGCTAATAGTTTACTTCGCGCAGCGATTTTCTGTGTAACAATACTGGTTTTGTTTAGTTTGCAGCAACTTATCATTTTGAAATACGAAGGGAAATACATACATTATTCACATCACAAAATAACTAAAATCATCTTGAAAATCAAACTAGAAGAATTACGACAATTGATAGAAAATAGCTAACTATGTTTAAAAAATTTAAAAAAATGTATTATTGCACAACTTGACATTGGTTATATATTTTATATATTTTTGTTTTAAGTAATAAAAAAACTTAAGATTTCCATCAAATGTTAAGCTAAATTTCAGTAAGAAACCAAACGTAATAAGGAAATAAGATGAAATTGTAGATCTTGAATGTTTCGATTTAGATCAGCTTTGATTTGATCTATAAACCAAACGAAAACTAACAATAAGACCTAAACTCAACGGAAACGACTCAACGGTCGCGATAGCCGCCCAAAATCTCTAATATTTATTCTATTATGAATATATTAATATAAAAACAGGTAAAAAACATATATAATCGAAGAAAGTAATTTTTATGCTTGTTAAATATCTTTCTGCACAATAAATTACGTTTTTAGATATAAATTAGTATATTTTTAAATTATTTTTTTATTTTTCCATTTAAAGTATTTGGAAATGGATTTTAAATAACCTGCTGGCATTAATCGAACAACATTTAGTGTTTAAGTAATGTCGCTTCCTGGTGGCATTCGAATTTAATAAAAGTTATTACTTATCAGATTTTTACATGAGATTAAGTTTTTGGCTGGGACTTCCACCCCACACCTAGGACCGCGGTTGGTTCTCTGTTGATCAAAAATTTTTATTATTATTATTATTATTTTATTATAATGGTTATACAAAAATAAAACTTTTACTTTAAAGGTGCGGTGCGGAGTCAAACTTTTTGTCTTCGATTTTAGTAATTTTCCGTGAAAATCTTACCCCTGTACCCAATAGTCCACAAAAATTTTTTCAACAAAATATCTCCAGTGGTTCAGGAGTTATGAGCTCCCAAAATGGCATTTTTCAACAAATATTGCTCAAAGGGTATAATGATTTAAGTTACAAGTTGTACACTTAAAGAAAGGGCTACTTTTTACTTTAATTTGATACCTTGATCGTTAAAACTGGTGCAGTATTTGTTGAGATATTGTGTTTTCTGTACAAAAAACCTGCGATTTTTTTGCTAAAAAAACCAAACCAGGGCAACGACGGAAGTAATTTGATGACGTTTGCCCAATATTTTTTGCCATCACTTCGTATTTTTAGCAAAAAATCGCGAGTTTTTTGTAAGGGAAACGCAATATCTCAAAAAATACTGCACTCATCT
>JASAMX010031503.1:0-10103 GCA_030248175.1 Microlaimidae sp. YZB2_3
AGCGAGGTGGGATTTTCTGGATCAAACACAAGTCTAGACACTAAAAGCATAAGTTTGCAATTAATGTTGTTTGTTTGCTTTAAAATAAATGTTAGCTGTTTTGTGATATAATTGTGTCATAATTTATGGTTAATAAAATTTTTATGCTACAAAATAAAAATATATCAATGTTAATTATTGTATGGTCCCGAAAGGTAATTAACCTGAGCGCATGCTGTATTTTATTGATATAGAAAACTTATAGCTAATTTTAAAATTATTTAAGCTAATTAAAATACTTAAAAACGCCATAAGCCAGAGTAAGTTTAAAAATTTTGACTTAGAGTAACTGACTTAAATTCGGTCAGCCTTAATTTCGGCTACTGAAATTGCTATTTCGGTAATTTTTGCCAATGTTGGTTTTTATTTAATTAAATAAAAATTGAATTAAAAATCCGTTTCATTATTCTCACATATTAAATAATTTAAATACCAACTCGGTGGTTTAATTTGAATGCATGGGTTTCTCGCAGTCGATTAGATGTTCAGTATGATATAACGGTGCCAGACCTGTGCACGGTCTGGAAATGCCCCCCGTTTTATTGGACGATTTGCCCCCCCCGTTTTATTGCCCCCCCCCGCCAAAAAATGAAAAAGTACCTAAAATTATGACGTCATTTTTAACCTATGATAACGCCATCATCGCGAATTTTTTGCAGTTTTTAGCCTATTTCAATGTATTTTAAGCCATTTTAGACCTATTTTTCCATTATGTTCGCTTTTTTTTTCCCTTTTTTCCTTTTCCCTTCTTCTTTTTCTCTTTCCCCCTTTTTTTCTCTTTTTTCCTTTCCACCCTGCTTGCCCCCCCCCCCGTTTTATTGCCCCTCCCCGTTTCAAAACATTGCCCCCGTCCCCCCCCCCCCGATAAACTACCGGGGAGGCGGCTTGCACGTGTCTGCGGTGCAATCCATATGGGCACCCCCAAAATTTTGGAAAAATGAAGAAAAAGTCTTTAAAATGACTTCTAACTGCCTCCAAACTTAAGTTTTGAGGTCAAAATGAATGTTTTAAGCAATAAAAAGCTCAAAAATTCAATAAAAAGGGCTTTTTGACCAAAAATTAGTGTTTTTTACCTATTTTTTTTAATTCGAAAAACTATATGGGTAAAATGCACTCCAGAAAAAAAACTATATGGGTATTTTGCGTTTCTCGGAATTTAACCCCCTCCCTAATTTGGAGTTTAACAACCCCCCCCCCACTCCGAAACAACTTGCCCATGTATGGTGCAATCCGTATTCTCTAAGTTTTCAAGCCAAATTAAAGAAAGTCAACAGTTGCGAACGCACTTTTCAGAACTCATCTCACAGATGACATCAAAACTTTTTGAAACGCCACAAAAATTGTTCTTTGAATAGTTTTCAGCGAAACTACTTGCAACACAGCAAAAAAATTTTTCACGCAACATGATTTTTTTAACGCATTTCTGGAGTATTATAGGGAAAATAAGTAAAAACGGTAATTTTTTCAAAATGCGGCAAGACGTGGATTTCAAATGAATATCATGAATTCGACGCTCCTTATAGCTTATTTATATGGAAATTTGGGATCTTTAGAAAGCCATAATACCTCTCATTTTTTCAAACGCATTTTGTTGTGTGCTCATTTTTTATTAGATTCTGACTGTGTTCGTAGTTCATTATAATTTTGGCGAAGCTAACACCGGTTGTAAAATGCAGTCTGTTGAAAAGTTCCTATCATTTCATTACAATGAGGATCCAAAAAGTTTGCCTTTTTTCATTTAAAGTTTTCAATGAAAGCGTTTTTGCAATATTTTAAACTTTATTTTAATTGTATTTAAAAAATTTTATAATTTTTTCAACAATCCATAGATTCAAGAAATCAATTTGTACTTGTACACAATATTATGTCCTGCTTTTCATCACTGGTCGAATTTACATCGTTCGGACTAATTTGTACTTGTACACAATATTATGTCCTGTTTTTCATCACTGGTCGAATTTACATCGTTCGGATATAAAAGAAGTATTAGTTTTTCGTGTAAAAACGTGAATCCTTAAGTTTTTCTTAATTACGTCTTTAATCAGTTTTTATTTGTTACAAATAAAAAAGTTTTTTGAGGCCTATGTTTTTTTCACTGTATCGGCAGTAGTGATGGCATGGCGTCATTGCTAAACATAATTTTTGAAACTAAAGCAAGTTTTAATCGATACCCAAAAATCTAAGCTACAAATTGATATAAACACAATATTAATCCGTTACGCCGACTTTAAGATATAACGTTTTAATATTTTTTTAATATTTTTTAATATTTTAATATTAAAAAATAATAATAATTAATAATAATTAATTAATAATAATTAATTAATAATAATTAATATTTTTTAATATTTTTAAAGTTTTTTTTCGCTTATCTCAACAAACTGGTTGATACTTTGAGCACACATGGAACGAAGCTCCGCCCTTTTTGGAACAGATTAAATTTGCCTTTTTCAGTCATTTATTTTTTCAGCGGACACCATTTTATCTGTTGTGCAGACGCAAGCGGCTATCCGTGCCGAAGACCAAATGATTTTAAAACTCCTGTCTCAGTAAAACTTTTTTAGAATGTCGGAAGAATCTCCAGGGTATTCAATTAGTCGCGCGAAAAATTGCATATTTCTCACAACTTTTTTGGGAATCTTGGGTCTGAGCACGATTTTTCTCCCAACTACATTTTACAAAGCGAACTCCGTGGGTACAAGCAGTACCATCGCCATGCGGAAATCCAACGACGAGGTGATATTCGACGGCAAGGACGTGGGAAAAACTGCGACGAAAACCTTCACCAATCTTTCCGGCAGGTTTTTTACCAGGGAGAAGCGTTTTCCGTCATGTATTATTATAGGTAAGTAGGTTCTTATCGCTGTTATTTTTAAAACTACGTTTGGATAAATATTTATAATGAAGATTTGCGTATCTTTTGGGTTTCGCTTAGGCTTTGGAAAAAATAACGCTTTATTTACTCAATAATTCAAAACCAGTGTTTTAGTTATTTTTCTAAACTAAAACCTTTTAAACACTGGTTTAAAACCTATACTAAAAGTTTGAAAAACAAGTATATTTTACAAACTTAAACTTCCCGCGTAGCAGAAAAAAATTATGGTCTTTTGATTGTTGTTGCTGATATATGGTTTTAGATCGCATCAGCAATGTTTCTCAACTAATATTGAAACAAGTTTTTTTTCTCTTAAAATTACAAAAAGTGTAAGGGTTAAAGAGTAAGAGTCTCGTTATAAAACCTCTTGGGCATGCCACCGTCCCGGTGGGGTTAATTTCGACCTCACAGGAGATAAAATTTGTGTCAAATCGATGCACGGATACAGACTTGTGCACTGCCCCCACCCCTGGGGGTTTTATTAGGGGGCAATTAATGAGGGCACGGGCAGTGGCGTAGCCAGGGGGTGGCGCCCCCCCCCCACCGAAATCCGGTGAAATCGGATTTTTCGTAAGGGGGGACCCTTGCCTTACGTTTCTTGAATTTCGGGGGAAAATTTTTTTTCTTTAAATATAAATTCAGAAACATTTCTGATGGGTTCTAAAAGCAAAAAATACCCAAAACACTGAATTTTAATCAATATAAAAATTTTTCTCGCTACGCGGGAAGGTCAGATTTGTATACAGCAAAATTAATGTTATTATCAGTAATATTTTTCGTTATTATAACTTCACTTCACCATACTCATGCGCAAAATTTAAAGACATCAGACAATAGATACTTTTGTGTTTTATTATATACAATTTCATCACCAGATTAATTTCGAAGATCAGACAAAATTGTGTAGAAAATAGGTAAAAAAACAAACAAAAGTAAAATGTATGTTCACGCGATCACCAGGGGATGCATTTTAAACAGTTTTTAGTACAGATTTAAAAATTTTCGCTTCCGGCGGCTGGGGGGACACCCCCAGACCCCCTGTAGCTTTGCAATAGGCTAAAAACTCCGAAGAATTAAAATAGGCTAAAAACTGCAAAAAATTGGCGATGATGGCGTCATAATAGGTAAAAAAAATGGCGTCATAATACTTGGGTACTTTTTCATTTTTTAAGCGGGGGGGGGGGCAATAAAACGGAAGGAGGGCAAATCCTCCAATAAAGCGGGGGGGCATTTCCAGACCGCGCACAGGTCTGCGGATAATTATGGTAGTTAATTTTCTTGCTTTTTTTGTAATTTGTTTAGTTTAATTTGGTTTAGTGTATTTTAGTTTATCGTCCACGTAATTATCAAATAAACGATTTTTTAATTAGATTCATATTTAAAAACAACTTTATTACTAATATTAAGATATAATAATTTTCATCAGGTGCTCGTAAATCGGGAACGCGGGCCCTCCTGCGCTTTCTGGACCTCCATCCGAAGATACGGGCGTATCGCGGCACGGAGCTTCACTTCTTCGACAACGACACTCGCTACGGGTTCGGCTTGGATTGGTTTCTGGACAAAATGCCCTACAGCCGCCCCGACCAACTCACCCTGACCAAGACGCCGGCCTATTTCCACTCCCTTTCGGTCCCCGTCCGCGTGTACCGATTCGACCCCCAAATAAAACTCCTCCTGATCGTGAAGGATCCGGTAGTCCGCGCCGTCTCCGACTACACTCAACTCATGATGAAAGCCCTCCGACGGGGGAAAAGCTTCCCCCCGTTCGAGGAAAAGGTGCTCAAACAAGACGGGTCTATTAACGTTTCGAGTCCCATTGTGGCTATCGGCAGGTGATAAATGGGTTCAATTTTTTTTTGAAACGGGATCCATTTCTAAGTTGAGAATTAAAATTATTAGCTTAAAAGCACCTCGGCGATTTTGATAACTTAAATGAGTAAACTCATAAAAGCATAAAAATATATATATTATGTCCATGCGAGAAAAAACTAATTACCATATTATTTTATTACGAATTACGAATTAAATTACCATATTACGGTAATTTAGATCTGTCTTTTCTATAGAGGAGATAATGTAAACAAAATTTAGAACAGTCTACAACACATAAAACACTAATTATAAATTTAGTATTACCTAATATGTCTTTCGTATTCGTTTAACATTCTGTTTAGGAGACAAAATTGCTCGATTTTTGATGTTTTTGCGCTTTTTTACAGATAATTTATATTCCTCGGGTCCGGTTTTTTCCGACAACTTTCTATAAACACATCGTAGTTAAACCGCTCATCTTTTTATTAAACATGTAAGTATATTCGGCATCCTGCGCGATTATAATTGAAAAACCGCACATCACCGTTTAATCACAGTAAATATCGTACTGGGTGCCCGATATACTCATGAATCTTCTTGAGGGGGACAGAGAGGTCCACTCCCCCACAGCCAAAATTTTGCACCCCCCTAGAAAAAATCCAGCCCCCCCTCCCCCCCAAAACTCGAGAGCAGTCCGGCCTGACCCCCCCCCCCCAACGAGGCTGACACCCCCTCCCTCTCGACCAATTTACAAGTATAATTTTTATTTACTGTCAAAAACACGGTTTTTTAGTAAAAAAAACAGTGTTTAAATACACTTTTTAGGCTTAAATAGGCTGTTTTAGTATATAAAATTCAATATTAGACCTAAAAACACTTAAATTATTGATTTTAAAAAACTTTGTTAAAAAATCGGACCCCCCTGACCCCCCCCCCTAAATTTGAAATCTCGCACCCGGGGTCGACCCCCCCCCCCAAAAAAAGCCAAGGGGGTCCGGCCGGACCCCCCTAAACCCCCCCCCCTCCCCTTCCATACAAAAAAAAATTTTGGCCTTCCACCCGGGGGTGGACGCGTGGACCCCCTAGCGGACCCGAGCAAAAACATATATGGATATACTCACATGATGAGCGGTTTAACTACGACGCGTCAATGTTTTAATGCTAAACTCGAATGCCACCAGGAAGCGACATTACTTAAATAACTGAATGTTGTTGGATTAATACCAGCAATTCATTTTAAATCCATTTCCAAATACTGGAAATGATTAAAATAAAAAATAATAAAAAATGTACCAATTTATATCTGAAAACATTATTTATTGTGCAGAAAGACATTAAAAAAGCATAAAAAATTACTTTCTGTCGTAATACATGTTTTTACCTATGTTTTTATATTAATATCTTTATATAGAATAAAATGTTAGATGTATAAGATTTTGGCCCATTTTATGTAAATTACAAAACGAACTAACTAAGTTCGCTACGTTTTATTTAAAAAGAAATTTAAATCATTTAATGTCACTCCAGCTGTATTTTTCACCTACTTCAGGCCGCGTAATATTATTAATTCAAAATACCATGGGCATTTCCGTTATAGTTTTCTTGGATTTTTTTATAATTATTCTGCGCGGTGGCTGTCGCGTCCGCTCTGTCGCTTCTACGGTGCCGATCAGTTTAATTTACTTAATAATTAAAAAATAGGGTTATAGTTATTTTTTCTAAATATTATATTAACGTATTGTAACAATTTAGGTTTACCTAATATTATGTTAAAAGTAATTACAAAAAGTAACTAAAATAACGTGGAGGTGGAGCTTATTTCGATAGGTTAATAACTTGAAAAAGTGGAGTTTAGGAAAGTCCTTCCGCTACTAATAAATAGCCAGAGCTTCGAAACACGATGTAGTATTTTGGGATTTAAAAATAAACTTTTCTTCTAACTAAAGACTGCTTACAAAGTAGTTTCTGTTTTAATAATGTCCGTTCATTGTTTTAGATACGCGCAATTGCTAACTCGGTGGCTGCGTTATTTTTCTCTACGGCAGATTTTTATCGTAGATGGGGACGCGTTCGCTCGGGACCCTTATCCGGAACTGCAAAAAGTAGAGGAGTTTCTAGGTCTGCCAGCGAAAATAACCCGGGATCAACTGGTCTACGAGCCGGACAAGGGTTTCTTCTGTCCGGTAGAGCGGAATCGGGTCCGCTGCCTTGGGGCAGGCAAAGGTCGGCGGCACCCGGAGGTACCCGAGGAGGTCCTGCAGCAATTGCGCCACTTTTACCGCCACGAGAACGAACAGTTTTGCCGACTTACCGGATCGGAATTGGATTGGTGCTGAAAGCGGACGGGTACGATTTTCCTGTAAAGTTTTTCAAAATTTCAACCCTTTCAGACATTCACCGGCCTATAAGATTTAATCTCAACAATCTTGAAGACAACACCGTTAGATTGAAAATCTACCATAATAAAACCAAGCGAACTGTTTAAACACGAGTTTCTGCTGACAATAATTAAGCTGACTAACCGGATGCTTAATATTCTACTCGTTCTAGGTCCGCCATCTGCTTCTGAGTGAAATACCAACCCTAAACGTAGAAATTGGCAGTTCAATTTTGTTCTATTTTGTAAAAAATAATCTAGTTTAGGATAGAATTTTCCTATATAAAATTAATATAATTTATTTTATTTTGATTTTTTTATTAGTAGTTTTAAGTTTTTACCACGAGACCGCCACGTAGAAAAGTTGTTTTCAAAATTATTTAGAGTCAAAAAAACTAATTGTCTATCATTTAGTCCTACATACTTTAAAATAACGTGTTTTTAAAAAAATATTGTTATAATTTGAAATTTCACATTAAATTTAAAATCTCCATAATCGAATTCCTCAAAACAACATATTTTTTTAGCTATTTTGACCGGAAAATATTTATGAAAATTAGGAAGTTGTATATGTGCACGTAAAAACTTATGGATTAATTCTCAATATAACATGATATTGTTGCTTACAATCGACTTATATTCAGTACCAATAAATTTTGGGGGGCCATATCAAAATATCCATAGTCGGCTTACTCCAGCTCTAAAAAATTCAGTTAAAAGTTGCAAAACCTAAAGTTCCGTGAGCATAAAAATGACCATGTTATTTTTTCAATAATTATGATATTCCCCGGAATGTAAGCTTTGCAATAATTCATTTAGCCGCCAATTTATTATGTGGTTGGATATGAGGGTCTTTTCTCACTTTAATTAAACTGCGTTATCCAACATAAAGATTTTCATGTAAAGTTTTTCAAAATTTCAACCCTTTAAGACATTCACCGGCCTATAAGATTTCCAATGATACCTCATTAAAATTCAATTTAATCCGTTGCGTAATTGGGGGAAGGGGGTTACGGTTAATGAACACACAATAAATATACGTCTTTTTATATATATAGATGAGTTATTTTGTATATGAATTGTGTTTTCGCTCCCTCCTGACTCTTTTTCGTGGCTTTTTGCTTTTGCGTAATCTCCCTTTGGAAGATAATTGAAGTAGTGGTGGTAATGTTACAACAACTTTTTCTATGCCTTTTTTACAAAAATCACAAAAATTTCTTTTGATTATATGATTTTCTCCGCGGACCTTTTCCCCATTTGAAACCCGACTACGTTTATGAATGTAATTTCATTGTTATTTCATAAATGGCTGAATGTGTTAATATGTGGAGTGGAGTGCCCAGGGGGAAACGGGGGCGGCCGCCCTCCCTCCCCCCCCGAAATTCAGCGAAGCCGGATTTTTTCGTAAGGGGGAGGGACCCTTACGTTTTTTGAATTTTTGAGGAAAAAACTTTTTTCTTTAATTTTAACAGAGAAACTTTCCTGATGCCTTCCAAGAGCATATTAATGGACCTACCTAGCATAAAAAAGTTGGGTGGGCGGTCCCGCCACGAAACGGAATTCCTCTCAAATTAAATGCATTTTTTGTATTATTTTTGAAATTAAAAATGCTACAAATAATAAAACATCTATTTGAGAAATTTTAGCTTAATTCTTTGTATTAAATTAAAGCTTTACAAAATTTTATTTTCTAGTTAACCGAAATAAATTGACATATGACAAACCTTAGTTACGCCTAAAATAGCTCTAAATAATCGTCAAAAGTTAACAAAAATAAAATTGCTTTAATATTGTTGTTTAATTTCCGGTTTCCAAAAAATTTGGTAACAATCATGGGTTCAGATTTCACGGCGGGACCGCAGACTCAAAATTTTGTAATGCTAGGTAGGTCCATAGTCATAAAACCAAATTTCCCCGCTTCGCGGGTAGTTTAAATTGACAATTTATCTTGGTTTTTCGATTTCAAATCGATTATACCGTTCAATTGTTAAGACATATTAAATAAAACTACTATAAAAACCTTTTATTAACGTTTTAAACACATGTTTTAAATGTAAAGGGATAAAAAGCTTTAAAAATCGTAATAAGTATCATTTGTCGTTCAGTCGACAACTGGGTGCACGTGTAACCAACCAACTAACCAATCATTTGGAATTAAAGTTTCTAGTGTATTTTAGTGCCTCAAACTAAAAATTTTCCCCTGGGGTCATTCTGCCCCCAGACCCCCTGACAAGGGGCTCTGCCCCTTGACTCGGTGGGGGTTCTCGCCCCCACACCCCATTTTTTGGGGGCTGGCGTCCCCCAACCAAACCCCCCTTCACCCCCTAGACCGCCCCCCAAATGAAATTCTGGGCACGCCACTGGTGTGTATGTATGGTGTTGGTGTACCGTGGCAAGCAGGTATGTGTTTTTACTTTGATCAATATGTTTGTATGCAAATTTAGTGAAATTTTGGCTTTTATTAATTTGATTTGTTATGATTTTATAATTTGTCATTTTGTTTATTGCTTTTGTATAGTACAAAACATTGTCTTTCACTTTTTAGTATTTTGGTATGGTATTATTTTTATTATAAAATTATTCTGAATTTCCGAAACCAGCACATTGTTGGTGTTGTTTATTTATATTTTGTCCCATAATTACATACTCCAAAGTAACGAAAAGGGCGATAATAATAAAAGACAACCAAGTATAGGTGGGCAGCCTCTCGGATTTTGGGGGGGGGGGGATATAGGGGGGGTCAAATTTTAGGGGGGGGGGTGTTCGAGTAATTTAAATTTTAAGGGGGGTGTACCACAATTATTTCAGGCTGCCTTAAAAATGAACTTAAAACGCGTAAAAAACGTAAAACAAGCTTATAAATGCTTAAAAACTGTGTAGAATTAAAATAAGATCTTATTGCAACTTATAAATTTTATTTTTTTAATACTTTTAATAAAAAATGTGCAGTGGAGCAGTCAGGATTTCATTCTCGGGGGCGTCAGTCTGGGGAGCAAT
>JASAMX010031507.1:0-16646 GCA_030248175.1 Microlaimidae sp. YZB2_3
CAGGACTCTTTTGTGCCGGGACTCTTTTGTGCCAGGACTCTTTTGTGCCAGCTGCGATTTTTTTCAGGACTCTTTTGTGCCGGGACTCTTTTGAAGGTGAGCCCTGTTATCTGATCATTAAAAAAATCTAACTTTTTATTTTTTTCCTTTAAGGTAGAACGATACTGTTGCAAAAATTTCACAAAACTTTCCCAAAACATGTACTCGGAGGTTTTCGGAAGTCCTGATGACGAATCCGACCTCCGTTTTTCAATTCGACCCCCGGGGGCACTAAACGGGTGGCAACCCCCCTCCCTTTGGGGGGCATTTTGACTATATACATCTCAAAAACACCTCAAAACACGTACTTGCGGTTCAATACAGTATTTAATAATGAATACTCTTTTTAATTAAAAAGTTAAAAATAAAAAAACAACATTTTTTTGACGTTAAAAAAATTCCCAGGGGGACTCGAATCCAGAATTCCAAGTCCCACGCTCTAACCACTCGGCTACTGCTCCGTCTGATTTTCTTTCAAAAAAGCTAGTTTTAAACAAACGTTTCAAAATATAGTTTCTCCACGTCAAATCAAAAAAATATAAATGAAAGTTTAGTCATTTGATAGGAATTAGTTTGTTCCCAACTTTTAACACAGCAGTTGTACCATAATTCTGAGACAGTTTTTAAGTTTTTAACGAAATCTCTACTATCACTTCTTTTTATTTTTTATTTCAACAATTTTAACAATAAAACGAAATAAAAAAAACTTCAATATTAGGGATTTCGCTAAAAATTTTTGTGGGCATGTACATTAGGTTTATCTAACTTGAGTTAAATTTTTATTGCGTAATATTAACTTTGGTTCTGTTAAATTGGAAAAAACTGTTTTAAAATGCCTTTTTTCAACGAAGCATATCTCGGCGTGGAATAGTACACCAAAAATGTTAAGGATACCGAACTGACCGGAAAAAATACCCTTTCTCCCAACATATAGTTTCCTTCTGTCCGTCACGTACGGCACGAGTTATACACAAAAACCGACAGGGTATCCTAACTGTATCCTTCTACCTTAAACACTTTGGACAAAGTATGTCCCGGGCGCTGTACTCCGAAACCCACTTGTTATCTGTTATAGAAGGTGGGTCCGGCACAAAAAAGTCCCACAAAAGAGTCCTGAAAAAAATTGCAGCTGGCACAAAAGAGTCCTGGTACAAAAGAGTTCTGGTACAAAAGAGTCCCGGCACAAAAGAGTCCTGGAGAAAATACGTTCATGTAACCCAAACGCTGCGAGCCCTGAAGTCGGCACAAAAGAGTCCTGGCATAAAATCAATTTTTCACAGCTAACATACAATGTTCACACCTCAGCTTTCTTCCGGTTTTTTATTTGTTTTTTAATTAGCCTCATAGGAGGTTGTGTGAGGAATTTCGCGGGTAAAAAATTAATGTTTTCAAGTATTTTTATTATTTAGTTATTAAAACACTTAAAGCTTTGCAAAACGTTTAAAAAATAAGAAAAAAACCATTGTTGTATTTGGGTATGAATTATATGAATTAGTGTTTTTGTCATAATTGAGTGTATGTCAAACAAAATCATGTCTAAGTAATGATTTTAGTTGGCATAAATTTTTTATTCATTGTTAAAATATTAGATCTTTTATCAAACTAGTGTTTTAATCGTAATTGTAAAAACGACCCTAGATGTCAGACAACGAGATGAACAGACCACTGGGACTTTTTGCGTGCCATTGCGCACAACTACAGATTAAAAAAAAAACAAAAAAACACAAAAAGACACTCTTTCCGCCCATTTGCTGATTTTTAACCAAATAACGAGTAAAAAACAACCAAATATTGTTATACCTTCCAGACCAATACAGGTTTCTGTACTTTTTTGCCAACTTCGATACAATACATAGAATACATAGAATCGTTCTTTGGCTCAAAAAACGTAAAACCACATTAAAAAATCTGGGTAACTATATGGGTTTTTAACCACATTAAAAAATCTGGGTAACTTTTCTCCAGCCCGCTAATGAAAGGATTGAAAACTGTAATTATTAAAATAAACATTTGTTTTGCCAATAAAAAAAGTAGTAACTTAAAAAAAATTTTAGCTAAAAATGTTTTTTTTTAAATTTTTTTTTAATGATCAGATAAGAGAGAATTAATTTTATACTAAGCATAGTCTATGCATAGTTTAATTCATACTGTTTTCATCATATCATTGTATTTTTTTTTCTTTTTTTTTTCTCTTTTTCTATTTTTTTTCATTTTTTTTTTCATCAACAACATCAAATCTGCGACTTAATTGCCGCCAATATGAATTACAATTGTAACTAATTATCACTGAACATAGCTATCTGATATGACTTTAAAGGCTCAAAAAGAGCGCTTATTTAAGTCAGTTTTAAAATTTTCTTGAATGCATCCAAAGAATCGACAGTTACTTGAGATGGGAGTAGATTGTTACAAGGTGTAACCACCCTATTTGCAAAAGAAAATTTCCTTGCATTAATTCGGCAGTCTTCCATTGTCAATTTAAATGGATGACCACGGGTGGGCTGCAAGTTAAACTTAAAAAAATCATTGGCTTGCAAATTGTTTAAGCAATGTATAATTTTATAGCACTCATATAAATCAATTTTGTCTCTTCGATCTTTTAATCTTTCTAAACCTAGGTAATTCAGTCTATGTTCATAACCAACAGGTAACAACTTGCATTTATAAAAAAAACGTCTAGTGAAATTTTGTTGCACTTTTTCCAAAATGTTTATATCCTTTTGTAAATATGGGTTCCAAACTGCACTAGCATACTCCAGAATTGGTCTAACATAGGACTTATATGCTCTGAGAAAATTATTTCTAGAGTTTGAAGTGAATGTTGTAAAAATTAGTGATGTCACTCTCATAGCTTTTTTTGCTGTGATTTCACAGTGTTTAGAGAATTTCATATCATGGGATATATAAACACCCAGGTCACGCACCAATTCTGTAGTTGCAAGTAGGTTATTACCAAGCTTATATTTACAAATTAACTCTTTGCTATGATTTCGAATATGAAGAACTTCACATTTGTGATTAGATAACTGCAATTGCCAGTCTTGTGACCAGCTGTGTATTCTATCTAAATCTTTCTGAAGTCTCAAGGTTTGAATGTAGTAATCTTTAGATGAAGATTTTACAAACAACTTTATATCATCTGCAAAGAGTCTAATTTGTGAGAACTTAACACAATCAACAATATCATTAATGTATACCAAAAATAAAAATGGACCTAAAACAGAACCCTGAGGAACTGAACTTTTTACAGGAAATGATTTGGATACTGAGTTATTAATTACAACTTTAATTTCCCGCCCAACTAAAAATTCTTTTATCCATTTTAAAAATTTACCAGAAACACCATATTTTTCTAGCTTATATAACAATTTTTGATGTGACACGGTGTCAAAGGCCCTGGCAAAATCCAAATAAATGACATCAATTAGAAATTTATCTTTTAGTGCCTGCGTCCACTCATTAAAAATTTCCAACAGCTGTGTTATTGTAGAACTTTTTGCCTTAAAACCATGTTGAAACCTTGACAACTTTTCGTCGTTACTTTAACAAAGAGTTACAATCAGTATAAAATCAACGTGACTCATTTTGTTTGGATTATTTATGTGTTAGAATATAAAAAGAGTCAAAGTTACAAGTATTTTACGACGCTTTTGACTCATTATGTCAGAGTAACGACGTGCTAAAATACGTCACAATCTGGAAAGAAGCTGAGGTGTAAACATTGCATGAGAGCTGTGAAAAATTGATTTTATGCCAGAACTCTTTTGTGCCGACCTCAGCGCTTAAAGCGCTTGGGCGCATGAACGCATTTTCTTCAGGACTCTTTTGTGCCGGGACTCTTTTGAGCCAGGACTCTTTTGTGCCAGCTGTGATTTTTTCAGGACTCTTTTGTTTAGGGACTCTTTTGAAGGTGAGCCATAGGAGGTAGGGTAACTGACTTAAATTCGGCCAGCCTTAATTTCGGCCACCGGTGGTTATTTTTGCCCTGCGCATAGCTATGCAATGAACTGCGTATGGCTAGATAGTTGACATAACGATCTATCTAGCCATACGCAGTTCATTTATAATTTTGCGCGTGGCAAAAATTACAGCCGGTGGCCGAAATTAAGGCTGGCCGAATTTAAGTCAGTTACCCTAACTGTTATCTCCCGGTGAAGGGAGGTGAAGGATGTTCTCTGATTGGCCAGTCGTACCAAAAAGGGCGGGGCTTTTTGAAAAAGCGTGGTTTTAATATCGAAATCAATTGCCTGTAATGCGGGTAGGTTAACCTATCCGCAGCATACTAGGCAACTTTTTTTCTGTTGCTCTACTATTAGAAGTTTTTGTTTAATAACTAAATTGCCGGCAATGTGGGTAGGTTAACCTACCCGCATACTAGGCAACTTTTTTCCGTTGCTATGTACTGTTAGGGCTCTTTGTTTTTAATAACCGACCGAATAGTAGTAGAAAGGTTTTAATAATACAGTAGAAGGTCGCACTTTGATTTTGCTCACCAGTGGTGGTCAAATTTGTTTTACTTGCTAATTTGTATTATTTTTCAAAAAACGTTTTTGGTTTTATTTAAGGAATAATTGCTTTTAGCTGTCTTGACTCGAATAGCAAAGGTAAGAAAGCAGGTTCTTTTACGGATTTTGAAAGGTTTTAACTGGTTTCATTTGCAAAATTCGTCTTTTACGTCACGTTTTTCAACATTTCATCTTCGGAAAATTTGTCTTTTGAGTGCGATTTTGTAAGCGCACTTTTCAAAAGACGGATTTTTCATAAATTGCGGCTTACTCCATGGAATTTAAACGCATATTTCTCTTAAGCCTAAGCAGAACCTAAAAATCAAGCACAATTTTAATATAATAAACTTCTTTTAAATGATTTGTTTTTAAAGACTGAAAAGTTACACCTAAGCCAAAGCCGAAAATCAAGCAAAACTTTCTTGTGGTAAATTTATATTAATGCAGACCTGTGCACGGTCTGAAAATGCCCCCCCGTTTTATTGGAGGATTTGCCTCCCCCCCGTTTTATTGCCCCCCCCCGCCAAAAAATGAAAAAGTACCCTAAAAATATGACGCCATTTTTGACCTATGATGACGCCATCATCGCGAATTTTTTGCAGTTTTTAGCCTATTTCAATGTATTTTAAGCCATTTTAGACCTATTTTTACCTTATTTCCGCTTTTTTTGTCCCTTTTTTCCTTTTTCCCTTCTTTTTTTTTCTCTTTTTTTTCTCCTTTTTTTTTCTTTTCTGTCCCCCCTGCTTGCCCTCCCCCGTTTTATTGCCCCCTCCCGTTTCAAAAAAGTTGCCCCTCCCGTGCCCCCCCCCGTTTTGGAATTGCCCCCCCCGTTTTAACCCCGGGGGGCAGTGCACAGGTCTGTTAATGGTGAGTTGTTTTGACATTAAAACCTTATTTTTTTCCTAAGCCTTAAAAAAACCTAACAATCAACCAAAAATTTATTGTTTTGCGCAAAAAATTCATTTTAAAAAGTACGTTCATAAAATCGCATCCAAAATAGAAATTTTCCGAAAACGAGATGTTTAAAAGACGAGCTTTCCAAAGACGAGATGTAGAAGACAAGATTCTGGGCACCGTAAAATCGTTTTTCCCTGGTTAGGCACCTTGTCCTTCCCGAAAGAAAAGAGTAAAACAGCCTTTTTTATTAATAAAAAAACTTGGAGAAATTTTTTACGAATAACTAAATAAATTATATTACAAAATTAAAGTCAATTACAACCTAAAAATAAACAAAAAATATAATTTTATTATTAGTTAACTGTCCTTCGGACAGTCCAAAGGACAAAAAGTATGAACACGTTGTGCAAAAAACAAAGTCTAAACGACGTTTTCACGGCTTTGTTTTTCTTTTGAAGTTTATAGTCTTTCGGTCTCAGAAAAGCTAAAACAACGAACCTTCAATTTTTGAAGTAACAAACGAACAATTCTTTTCGATTGAATCTTGAATGCTATGCGCCACTTCTCCACAGCACGTCACAAGGCTTATGGCAATGGCCCTCGGGGGTTCTATCAATATTCTAAGAAATTGTTGTAAATTTTGAAAATCCGTGTTTATCCTCTTATTATTCTAAACTCAATCCTAAAAAAGATATTCCTTTTTCGCAATTTTTTTGTATATTTTTTTAATTTATTGTTATTTGCAATGGCGTAGCCAGGGGTGAGGTTATGGGGGTTGTAACTCCCGCTTTTGGGTCGGCGGAAGTAAAAATTTGGGGGTTCATAGGGAAGAAATTTTACAAGTTTTCTAGCACTTCGCTCCGCTCAGCGCTCGACACTATGGCTTCTTACGTCGTTTAAAAGATGATTCTGGTGAATGTAAATCACAATTTTTAAAAATCCAAGTGATTCTAGGACACGAGGGTACTGGACACGAGGGTACTGAGCTAAGAAAAAATACGTTTGCCACAAATATGTAAATTTTTTCAATTGAATGAGCTAAACTAAATTTTAATCGTTTGAATGCGTAGACAAACACAAAACGTTACATAAGTCGTTTCGTGTTTAATTATAAATATTAAATATCATTTTTTCTTGCTTAAATATAATGCAATTTAATAACAAACTACATTGTTTAAAAAACATACTAATTAAACACGAAATTTTTAAAGGTCATTTTACACACAATTTTCACCATAGCTTTTTAATAAAAACAATGATAATGTTTAAAGCTTACTCTGAAGCTCTGGAGCTTTAAACCCTGCTTTTGCAAAAAACTAAAGAATTAAACACTCATAAGTGGGATGAGAACGCCAAAAATTATTTGATTACTGATTTTTCTAAAACATATCTTCGTATAAAATGAAAATACCAAACGAATTGCCGTTTTTTGCTGTCATTTCTATATTTAGGCTGTTTTCATCGACTCTTGATTAAAATAATTGATTTTTTTTTGATAAAATCTTTGGAAAAGATAACTTCTGCAAAAATAAATTTCAATCGTAGAAATGTAAAAAAATAACTTATTGCCTTTTTTATTCCACTCTAGCTTAGGGAATTCACTTGAACATATGTTGATGATTAAAAACAAGGCAAACAAAATGTGCCTTTAAAACCCAAAAAAAATACTATTGTAAGATTTTTCATGTATGATATTTTATGCATTTAAATCTAAGTATAGTCGTGAGTAAAATAATCCAACAGCGAATCTTTGGGAGTCTTTAAAACCCTACCATTGCACGGTAAACTTTATTTTCCTAAGCCTAAGCAAAAGCCAAAAATTAAAATAAACTTTATCATAATATTTTAATAATAGTGTGCTTTTAAAAAATACCGAATAATTTACTGTTAAAAAAGGCAAGCAATTGTTTTTCGTAAAATATTTTACTAAAATGTTTTTATTATTTGCATTTATTTTTGCAGTTATTTTTTGGAAGGCATTATTAATAATTCATTTTTTCAACACTACACAAAAAATGCCCACAAAAATGTTTTGACAGCAGAATCAAAGCATAACAGCCACAATGTTTATTATCTTTCGAGTCGTCTCATAGCTTCTCAGCTATTTTTAAAGCTACTTATTATTTTTTTAAAAAAATGCACGAAAATGTAAACAAATTACACGAAAATTTTTAATGTTTATTTTTATAATCTTTTATAAGTCAGTCAAACAAACTAAATGATTTTTAAGTTAAACAAACTATTGTTATGCAATAAGTTTATCCCGCTTTATGCAAGGAGGTTACGTTTTTTCTCGTCAGTACGCTCGTGTCCCCCTTGCATAATGAATCGATTTTGTTACAAGGTTGTGGTGAACGCAATTTTTTTAACCCCAGTGCCTTCGTGTCTAGTACCCTCGTGTCCAGTACCCTCGTGTCCAGTACCTTAGTGTGCAGTACCCTCGTGTCCCGTTCCCTCCCATCCAAGTACTTCGCGCCAAGCCCAAAAATTTTTTACCCCATTTTAATGTATTTTTAATGATATTTTAAAAATTTATAGTAAAACCCTCTACCACACCCCCTTTTAAAAAATTTACATAGAATGCAACACCCTCCTTTCCGAAATCCTGGCTACCCCCTGGTTATTTGGTATTGATTTTAAAGATGTGCAGTATAATTTGTTGTGTATTTTTGCTTCCGTTTAATATCTACTAATCCAGGTCACACTGATAAAAAACAATTATTACACCAAAAATTTATTCCGAACGGCTAACGAGTTATTAACAATAGTGATTTTCATGTTCCTATTACTACTACCCTCCAATCAATATTTTTATTATGTTCCGGAACCGCCCATTTAAAGCGAAGGGAGCTCTCCGGAGCTCCGCCATAGATGAACACGGTCAAAAAGCTAGGGGGGTGTTTACCCTGGGTAAATGACATTCCAAAATCTGGAGGGGGGTCCTATGGGGGTCGAACCCCCCTAGCTTTCTAGGGGGGGGGGGTCGACCCGGGGTGGAAGATTTTGAAACCTAGAGGGGGGTCAGGTGGGGTCCAATTTCCGAAACAAAATACTTTTAAACCATTAAATGTTTAATAATAGTTTTTTTATAAGATAATACTACATTTTATTGAATAAAAAGCGATATTTAGGTATAAAAAGGGTGTAAAAACATGAATTTGTGTTAAAAATTTACGTTTTTGGAAGAAAATTTAGTATAAAAAAGTACTTAAAATTTTCTCAAGAGGGGAGGGGGGGGGCTCAGATTTCAAAATCCAGAGTGAGGTCAGGGGTAAAAAATTCGAAAATTTGGGGAGAGGGGGCCCCTGGATTTTTTTCTAGGGGGGCCAAAATGTCGAGGATAGGGGCAGGGACGTAGCCAGAGTTTCATTTTGGGGGGGGGGGGGGCGGATTTTAGCACAAAAAAAATTTCGGGGGGGAGGCGGAGCCCCCCCTTAATTTTTGAAAACGTTAAAAAAGCAGGGATAAACGTAGATAAAGCTGTATAATACACTGTTTTTGGCCTAATAACGTATTATCTAATGTTTTTAGCGGTAAAACATGTTTTCTTAGTTAAAAATTACATAAGCACACATTGGCAGAGCCTGGATTTTACAAAAAAGGAATTTAGAGACGTTAGTTTCAGACCCCTTGGCTAAACCCACATTGTAAACCAAAGCACATGAGCAGCATCTCGGCTCCATGTTTTCTGGGGTACCTACCTATATGAAAAAATCTGAGCCAATGCTATAGGCGGCAGGAAAATTTAGGAGGGAGGAGGTACATAAATCAAACAATATGATTGTTTGTTTTTCTTTCTGTGTAGTACTTATTACTTATAAAAATTATTGTACTAACTTTGAAATAACATTAGCATCAGGCAACATAAATAACGAAATATATATGTATGTATACTATAGAAAGTGACCGCTGAGCAAAGCGAAGCGGAACAAATTTTTGGTTTTTGGGGGTCTATTGGGGTACTAAAATTATTTTAAAGTTTGGCGCCGAGTGATTAGCGAGGCGCTAGAAAATTTTGAATTTTTAGCCTCTGAAAACCCCCAAATTTTACTATCTGGCGACCATTTCGGGGAGGGGGGCGGTCGCCCCCCCGCCCAACCACTATCCTTATTTTTCCCCCTGTCCGACCGTTTCGGAAGGGGGGCGGCCGCCCCCCCCCCCCGCCCCCCCCTGGCTACGTCCCTGGATAGGGGGGAGGGGGGTGGAGGTGGACCCCACCCTACCCCCCTTGTTCATCCATCAGCTCCGCCATTGAATAAACGATTTTAAGCTTCGTGTTTGAGTTAGAATTTAAGTTGGTTGATTGGTAAGTTATTGTAAGTTGATCTGTAAGTTATAGGACTATTATTATTTTTAAAAAGTTTTTAAAAAAAAAATTAATTTACAAAAAATTTTGACAAAACAATTTGTGTTATAATCAGACCTGTTCACAGTTTGGAAATGCCCCCCGCTTTATTGGAGGATTTGCCCCCCTTGTTGTATTGCCCCCTCCCCGCCAAAAAATGAAAAAGTAGCCTAAAATTATGACGCCATTTTTACCTACAATGACGCCATCATCGTGAATTTTTTGCAGTTTTTAGCCTATTTCAATGTATTTTAAGCCATTTTAGACCTATTTTTACCTTGTTTTCGCTTTTTTTGTCCCTTTTCCCTTCTTTTTTCTCTTTTTTTCTTTCTCCCCTGCTTGAACCCTCCCATTTTATTGCCCCCCTTTCAAAAAAGTTGCCCCTCCGGTGCCCCCTCATTTTGGAATTGTCCCCCCCAATAAAACCCCGGGGGGGGGGGGAGCACAGGTCTGCATAATTTTCTTACTTATTTTTAATTTAGCACAAAAATAGGGCAAAGCTCTGTAGCTCCGGGGTTTGATCCGAAGTTTTTTAAAGCGGAGCTTTGCTCGGAGCTCCGCCGCTCCAAGCTTCGGGAAACATTAATAAGAATACCGCTTGGCTAAAATGGATGTTTTTACTTTTCAAACGAAAGCATCTCCTGAACATGTATTAATAAAAGTTATTAGCAACCACGCTAGAATATTAAAAAACCAAAATTTTAAATTTGGTTCAGTTCCAAAAAAGTATTAAATAAATACTGCCATTTTAAAAAAAATATTTTTTACCTGCGGTTTTACAATTGGTGTGGTTTTTTGTGCTTGCTTTTATTCTAGTGTATTAGCAGTATTACCGCAATAAAAAGTAGTGTTTTACTTATAAAGGCGAACTATGTATAAAAAGAATATTTTGTTTAAATTTTTGTCCAAATTTGTAAAAAAACATTACACAATGAAACCAAAAACATCATTTTTACCTAAATGGTTAAATGGCTAAATGAATTTTATTAATGTTTTGTATTTTTGACATGTATTTTATTGGTGTCATTTGTAATAGTGGACGATAACATTGTTTTCAAAAAAATGAATGTAAGAAATTGAATCAGCAGGTCTAGTTACTAGGTTAAATTACTTTAGTAAAAGCTAATGAGAAAAGATCTGTCGTCAATCTAACTGTGGTGTTCTACCTTATAGGTGCGATACCGAGTCAAACTTTTTGTCTTCGATTTAGATTATTTTTTGTGCAAACCTTACCCCTGCCCCCAATAGCCCACAATTTTTTTCATCAAAATAGAACTTGTGGTTCAGGAGATAAGACTCTCCAAAAATAGCATTTTTCGACAATTCTGTACTTGAAAGATTGCTCAGTGGGTATTAAAACTAAAATTACAAAATATGCACTCAAAGAAAGCGACTATTTTTTACTTTAATTTGACACCTTGATCGTTAAGATATTTTTCTATATATTGTGTTTCCTGTGAAAAAACCCGCGATTTTTCTACTAAAAAAACAAACGACGGCACTCACGGCAGTGATTTATTAACAATCTTTTCTGCGGTCACTTTGTATTTTTAGCACAAAAATACGGTTTTTTTTTGCGGGAAACGCAATATCTCGACAAATACTGCTTCAATTTTAACGATCAAGGTATCAAATTAAAGTTAAAAATAGCCGATTTCTTTGAGTGCATATTTTGTAATATAAATTTTAATACCCATTGACAATTTTTCAAGTACAGAATTGTCGATAAACGACATTTTTTGGAGGATCATATCTCCTGAACCACCAGAGATATTTTGATAAAAAAATTTTTGAAGGCAAGTTATTGGAAACAGGGGTAAGGTTTTCACAAAAAATAATCAAAATCGAAGACAAAAAGTTTAATTCGGTACCTTTAATATTTGATACATCGATTGATTAGTATTAATTAAAAAGCAAAAAATACACCACCAATTTGATTACTGCACTTTAAACTAAACTAAATGAAAACACATCACTTTCCAATAAATAAATTATATAGTTATATATTATTTAGTTATGAATTATATATATAGCCCAACTATATGATTTTTGTATAATTCTATATGTTTATATAAGTATATTTTATTCGTCCGTCATCGTTTGGTCTTTCAAAACTAGCCTTCGTCTCGGCTTACAACCATCTTTGCGTGCCTTGCAACTTTATGCTTTTAAAGTTGCCTTGCCTAAGAACAATTTAAAAGTACTGAGAAAAACAAATTAATTGTTTGGTAACAATATTATATAATTTTCACGGTTCAAAAACCAAAAGCAAAAGGCGAAAATATTTCTTTTCAATATTTCCTTTGAACATTTTAGACAAACAACTGTTATGTGAACATCTAATTTCTTTGAAAAAATAACTTCATTTCCGTGAGATGCCGGACTAATATTATGTTTTTGTATTATTGTGACGTTTGTTTATATATATGATAGCTAACTTAATTAAAGTTGTCCATGCCTTGATTTCGGCTACCGGTTTGTATTTTTGCCATGCGTAAAGTTATCAAATGAATTGTGTACGGTTGTAAAAATCGTCATGTGATCTTATCTAACCATACGCTATTCATTTTATAAGTATGCACATGGCAAAAATAACAGCTGGTGGCCGAAATTAAGGTTGTTCAAATTTAAGTCAGTTACCCTAATTGTTTTTTAAATTTTTAGGCTGTTTGTCTAGCGTCCCAAGCGGGGGTGATCCTCGAGTTTTCGACCCTATGGTCGGCACTCGAGCCGGCGGTCAGGGTCAACCCCCGATCTGGTCGCCGGGTTTCATCGGGGACCATCAGCAGCGGCTGAACCGTTGCAGCAGCGCCTCCGTTCAGCAGTCACCTGTGTGGCAGTGGCCAGGCGTAAACTTCCAACCCCCCGCCCCGCCACCGCAGCAGCAGACCAGCCCGGGATCTGTCGTCGGTAAAATTTTACTTTAATTTTAAAAAATCGTCTTGTTGAAATAAGCAAATAATATATAATATAAAATATCGTTAAACGGAACAACTAGCTTGAGAATAACGATTAACTTTGTTATACGTGCTTAGCGCTTTCTGATTATTAAAGCGAAACGCGCTGGTCAAGATGCGTTGTGCTGAATAGAACTAAATCTATAGTAGGGAAAGAACTCGCCAGATGTTGTCTAAATAGTGCCTTTCAATGCCGTCGCGCGCGGTTTTTTGATAAATAAACACGCCCGCACTTGTTTAATAACGCACCCGCATTTGTTTGCGCGCCTGCATTCTAAAACCCTGTTTCTTAAACTCTGGATTCGCCCCTCACGGCCTTCAGCGCCGGACTACTCCCAGCCCACTACAATTCCCACGGAGCAAAACATATAGCCGCCAATCATGAATACTACATGACGTTTTAAGGGTCCTTAATAGTAATGTTACCCGAAGCTCTGAGATCCGGAGTGGTGCTCTGGAGCTGCGTCTTATTTTTTTTACTAATTTTATGAATAATTGTAGGAAATTAGCATCCTTCAATTCTACACTTTTGTCTATGCTTATTTACGTTTATTTTTTTTATTTTTTATACTATTTATTTATCACATTATTTAGTTTACGTTAGTTAATCCTGCTCTAAAAAAAGATTTATACCATTGATTATTTTGTCAAAAATTTTTTGTAAGCTAAAATTTTGCCAAAATTTAATTTAAACAAAAAAATAGTTATAAAAATACAAATAGAGTAATTTAAAATATAATTCAAGATTAAATAAGCTTTATATTGCAATTTAATTCAATCTAAATTTGATTATTTTAAGTTCCAAACTCGAGCAGTTTATAGTATACAATTAGAGCTTTTTTGGTTTATAATAATATTATTATACATCTAATACTTTAGCGAGAACTAAAAAATAGAGCAATGTTAAGTTTGATGAATTGATGATGTTCCTACTCTCCGATCCAATATTATGCTTCAGAGGAGCTTCGGCTATTTATAGCAGAGGAAGTTATAGAGCCGCCTCTTAAGAGCGATTTCACGTTTATTTAAGCTTCAAAATTTTTTGAGCAATATTAACTAACGTAAACTAAATAATGTGATAAATAAATAGATAAAAATAAAAAAAATAAACGTAAATAAGCATAGACAAAAGTGTAGAATTGAAGGATGCTAATTTCCTACAATTATTCATAAAATTAGTAAAAAAAAATAAGACGCAGCTCCAGAGCACCACTCCGGATCTCAGAGCTTCGGGTAACATTACTATTAAGGACCCTTAAAACGTCATGTAGTATTCATGATTGGCGGCTATATGTTTTGCTCCGTGGGAATTGTAGTGGGCTGGGAGTAGTCCGGCGCTGAAGGCCGTGAGGGGCGAATCCAGAGTTTAAGAAACGGGGCTTCAAAATGCTGGCGCTAAAACCAATGCGGGTGCGTTAATAAACAAATGCGGGCGCGCTTTTTAAACAAAGAGCCGCGCACGACGGCATATAAAGGCACTATTTAGACATCTGGCGAGTTCTTTCCCTACTATAGATTTAGTTCTATTCAGCACAACGCATCTTGACCAGCGCGTTTCGCTTTAATAATCAGAAAGCGCTAAGCACGTATAACAAAGTTAATCGTTATTCTCAAGCTAGTTGTTCCGTTTAACGATATTTTATATTATATATTATTTGCTTATTTCAACAAGACGATTTTTTAAAATTAAAGTAAAATTTTACCGACGACAGATCCCGGGCTGGTCTGCTGCTGCGGTGGCGGGGCGGGGGGCTGGAAGTTCACGCCTGGCCACTGCCACACAGGTGACTGCTGAACGGAGGCGCTGCTGCAACGGTTCAGCCGCTGCTGATGGTCCCCGATGAAACCCGGCGACCAGATCGGGGGTTGACCCTGACCGCCGGCTCGAGTGCCGACCATAGGGTCGAAAACTCGAGGATCACCCCCGCTTGGGACGCTGGACAAACAGCCTAAAAAATTTAAAAAACAATTAGGGTAACTGACTTAAATTTGAACAACCTTAATTTCGGCCACCAGCTGTTATTTTTGCAATGTGCATACTTATAAAATGAATAGCGTATGGTTAGATAAGATCACATGACGATCTTTACAACCGTACGCAATTCATTTGATAACTTTACGCATGGCAAAAATACAAACCGGTAGCCGAAATCAAGGCATGGACAACTTTAATTAAGTTAGCTATCATATATATAAACAAACGTCACAATAATACAAAAACATAATATTAGTCCGGCATCTCACGGAAATGAAGTTATTTTTTCAAAGAAATTAGATGTTCACATAACAGTTGTTTGTCTAAAATGTTCAAAGGAAATATTGAAAAGAAATATTTTCGCCTTTTGCTTTTGGTTTTTGAACCGTGAAAATTATATAATATTGTTACCAAACAATTAATTTGTTTTTCTAAGTACTTTTAAATTGTTTCTTAGGCAAGGCAACTTTAAAAGCATAAAGTTGCAAGGCACGCAAAGATGGTTGTAAGCCGAGACGAAGGCTAGTTTTGAAAGACCAAAACGATGACGGACGAATAAAAAATATACTTATATAAACATATAGAATTATACAAAAATCATATAGTTGGGCTATATATATAATTCATAACTCCCTAATATATAACTATATAATTTATTTATTGGAAAGTGATGTGTTTTCATTTAGTTTAGTTTAAAGTGCAGTAATCAAATTCGTGGTGTATTTTTTGCTTTTTAATTAATACTAATCAATCGATGTATCAAATATTAAAGGTACCGAATTAAACTTTTTGTCTTTGATTTTGAAAATTTTTTGTGAAAACCTTACCCCTGTTTCCAATAACTTGCCTTTGAAAAATTTTTTTTATCAAAATATCTCTGGTGGTTCAGGAGATATGATCCTCCAAAAAATGTCGTTTATCGACAATTCTGTACTTGAAAAATTGTCAATGGGTATTAAAATTTATATTACAAAATATGCACTCAAAGAAATCGGCTATTTTTAACTTTAATTTGATACCTTGATCGTTAAAATTGAAGCAGTATTTGTCGAGATATTGCGTTTCCAGCAAAAAAAAAACCGTATTTTTGTGATAAAAATACAAAGTGACCGCAGAAAAGATTGTTAATAAATCACTGCCGTGAGTGCCGTCGTTTGTTTTTTTAGTAGAAAAATCGCGGGTTTTTTCACAGGAAACACAATATATAGACAAATATCTTAACGATCAAGGTGTCAAATTAAAGTAAAAAATAGTCGCTTTCTATGAGTGCATGTTTTGTAATTTTAGTTTTAATACCCACTGAGCAATCTTTCAAGTACAGAATTGTCGAAAAATGCTATTTTTGGAGAGTCTTATCTCCTGAACCACAAGTTCTATTTTGATGAAAAAAATTGTGGGCTATTGGGGGCAGGGGTAAGGTTTGCACAAAAAATAATCTAAATCGAAGACAAAAAGTTTGACTCGGTATCGCACCTATAAGGTAGAACACCACAGTTAGATTGACGACAGATCTTTTCTCATTAGCTTTTACTAAAGTAATTTAACCTAGTAACTAGACCTGCTGATTCAATTTCTTACATTCATTTTTTTGAAAACAATGTTATCGTCCACTATTACAAATGACACCAATAAAATACATGTCAAAAATACAAAACATTAATAAATTTCATTTAGCCATTTAACCATTTAGGTAAAACTAATGTTTTTGGTTTCATTGTGTAATGTTTTTTTACAAATTTGGACAAAAATTTAAACAAAATATTCTTTTTATACATAGTTCGCCTTTATAAGAAAAACGCTACTTTTTATTGCGGTAATACTGCTAATACACTAGAATAAAAGCAAGCACAAAAAACCACACCAATTGTAAAACCGCCGGTAAAAAATATTTTTTTTAAAATGAGCAATACGTAACTGAACGAAGTACA
>JASAMX010031509.1:0-103314 GCA_030248175.1 Microlaimidae sp. YZB2_3
ACTGTAATTCATTAATTGATAAATTGGGTGTTACATATTGGTCTATTAATAATAGTCTACAAGCTATTAATAAAATCGTAAATTTGGCAAATATAATTCGTATGATAAGCGCGGAGTTTAGTACACTATATACTAATCTTTCATTTAATATAGTTTTGGATGGTATGTTCAAAATAACAAATTTACTTTTTAATAATGCAAATAAACAATTTGTCGCTGTAGGATATAAAAAATGTTTTTACACGGATTCCAGGTTTAATAATGATAAAATTATATGCGTGTTTTAATAAAATTAGGAATTAACCAGAACTCATTAAATTTGTTATAGAAAACAAATGTTTAGTTTGCTGGATTAAACAAATATCAGGAATTCCCATGGGAAGAAATGCGTCACCTCAAATTTCGGACCTAACCTTATCATTTATGGAATTTTCATACTTAAAAAATAATCCACGTCACAGGATTATTACTAAAAATACAGTTAGAGACGACTAGATCGACAGTGTGAAATCGCTAAACTGTACCTAAGTCTAAGCCTAAACCTAAACTATTTTTTACTGGTTCAAGTTCCCTAAATTTTTACAGCTTAAAATTTCTTGGTTTTGGCTTTTAACACCCCATATCGATTTATTTGTAAAGTAAAAATTTTTTATACAGCAGTCAAAACCAAAATAATTTTTTTAAAAACAATGTGAAAAAACAATTAATGTAAGTATGCTAAGAATAGTATTACTTCATAATTTTTTTAAATCATAATTTAAAAAAATTTCATAATTCATAATTTCTTAAAAAATAAATTAATTTCGTTTTTTGTTTTTTGTTTCAGGTTTAGCTATAGAATTCCTTTTTGGATTTCCGTTGTAATTGGTGTTTGTTTTGCTGTAGCTATAATTGTTTTGGCAGTTTTTCTTGCATTGTCTTTAGATACACCAAAGGTAGTGCGATATACTATTTTGTTTGACATGACAAAATTTAAACTGAAGTTTCAATACTCTTATTTAAAACTAAAAAAAGTATAATACATATGTAACGCAATACCTGATTTAATTCAAAATTCTTTCTATGTGTTATAAAGATTTTGTTAAGTTATAGATTTGCTTTTTTTTAATTCTATGCTAGAATTCTAACAAAAGTTTATAAAAATTTTTATAGCTATAATAGACGCATTGTTTTAAATAATTATAATGAAATAAGCGTATTTTATGTATTCACACATTGTGTTATATAAAATGATATCTCATTTTAACTCATTGCTATACCTTTTTAGTTTTGCGAATATGCGTAATAGAGCTTAAAGGCTGGTTCATACTTATGTAAAACATCCGGGACCTTTTTACAAGTTTATACGCTGTATTTATCCTTTGGACTTTGTCCAAAGGACGTTTTTACATAAGTATGAACCAGCCTTAAGGGTATAAATTGTGTTAAGTAAAAACAGTCTATTGGCATGTTTTCTTAACCCTTTCTAATTATTTGTGCGAAACGCAGATGAAGACAACATTGTGTTGCTCAGTGCCGTTAAATTTTTTCCCAACCCACTCAGAAAGATACTAAATTTTTTCCCAACCCACTCAGAAAGATACACGCTTTACTTTTGGCTTTGCATACGCGATTGTTAATCAGAGAGTGTTAATTTCTTCAAAAAGTGACGATCTAAAATTACATCTAAATTGAACGTAAAACAATACACAAAATGCGCTGCGTTGCTGTAGCGTTGAAGGTTTAACCCATTCGCCATGTAACGTTGAAACACTCCATTGTAACGTTGAAGCATAACAGAGATGACAAATGGTTAATAGTTAATTACATTTCCCGCTTTTTTTACAATTTTATTGGTACATTTGTTAATTATAAAGGGTGTGTCATTCATTCAATCATATATCAGGCTTATCGTAATTTAATTTTTTATAAGGTTGAAGATCAAACAAAGTGGCCGGCCCCGTCCGTAAGTCCGATGGGTGTGTATTTTAAAGCCGCGGTGGCCGCTGACAATGGATTTTGTTCTGAAATCGGCCGGTGAGTTTCCTCAGATTCGATTTAAAAAAATGCGTTCGCAAATCCTGACACCATTGATTTGTGTAAGTTAAGATGCGCATGCAAAACACAATTTGGAGTGAACATTTGCTTTATGAAGTTACAAGATTTAGTCATTGGTAGTTCGTGAATTTTATAAACATAGGAATAACCAATTGGAGGAGGAGGGCGCAAATGCTAACAGTACTGTATGAAATGTTGTGTAATTGTTTTAGCGATATATTATTGGACGGTGGTAATGCTGTTGACGCTGCTGTTGCGACAATGTTTTGTGTTGGAGTCATGGACCCCCATAGTGCTGGATTGGGTGGTGGACATTTTATGACTTTTTATAATGCGTAAGTGTAAATATATGAAGTCTCTAATCGACCAAAGTCACATAATGGATATTTAAGTGTGAAAAGTGCGTTTGCAACTGTCGAATCACCTTAATTTTTTGTTGGAAAATCGCGCAAACACTACTGAACGTACTTTTACGTAACTGAACATCATACGAAACGGCCAATCTGCTGTGTGCCAATTATTACCATGCAAATAAAATGACATCGTATGGAAATTATTCTTTATGTGACTTTTTTTTTGATAAGTGACATATTTTTAATTAATCTTCTAAATAAATGATAACAAAATTTTATTTAAATATCGAAAAATAACATAAAACGATATAATTGTAAGTTTCATTTTGAAGTCATTAATTTTTGTTGCAGAGAGAAATACAATGGGTTGTGCTATTTTATTGGTATATAATATTTATAATATACAAGTCATTATTTAAAAACAATAACAATATAAAATGGAAACACTACACTTTTACTTCATAGTGGACATTATTATTACTATAGTCAAGAATACACGAAATTAATTGATAAAAAAAGAAAACTGGAAAACGGAGAAATACTAAGGGATATTTGTGAATCCTTCGAGATGCATACACGATACATATGCATGTAGTTTTAAAAATAATTTTAAAAAATGCACACCATTAGAATTCACATATACCGTATATTTTGTTCTTCGTTTCTCATTCTTTTTTTAGTAAATTAAATTTCATATATGCTTGAAATTGTATGCTTTTCGTTATTTTTAGTTCTTCAGGCGAATGCATCAGTTTGGATGCAAGAGAAACGGCGCCAGCGGGCGCTAACAAAGAAATGTTTGTGAATAACAAACAAGCTGCTGTTAAGGGTAATTTTTTAATACTTTGTATTATAATCTGCAATATTTTGTTGCAGGGTTTTTAGAGCCACAAGCTGGCAACTTGGGCCATTAAAATTCTTTGAAAACTTTGAGCCGCAAATAATGGGAACTTGGAGCCTTTAAAAAAATTGGTTTGGCCTTAGATTCAGGTTTCGCTTAATCTTAGGTAAAGGTTTTCGCAATTTTTATTTTCGGCTTTAAGTTCTTATTTTAGCTCCATATTCTAACTTCAAGTTCTTTCGGATTCATCAACCCTAAATAAATATTTTAACTCGTTTTTCATTTCTGTCGCGCTGGTAATTTTACAAGCAGTGCAACCTAATCAATTGTTTTATCATAGGATTTCGTTTACTAGAAACAAACTTATAACCTATACTTTTAACATTTGTGGCGTGAATTATGACTATAATAAAGGAACTTAAATCAGGCCTATTGTAATTAGAAGTCAGATATTTTGTTTTCGATTTTGAAAAAATTGTTTTTTTTAGAAAAATGGTTACACTTTTTTATAAAAGTTCCTAGGCTTTCCTTAAACTTTTTACAAAGGGTCATGAGTCCGGTACAAAGCCCGCAACAAAAATTTTGTATTAGAGTTACGACCCCCAAAAATGCCGTTTTTCGACAATTCTGTGCGTGAAAGATTGCTCAATGGGTATAAAAATTTACATTGCAAATTATGCAATCAAAAAATTCGGCTATTTCTACTTTAAATTGATACCTTGATCGTTGAGATTAGTGTAGTGTTGTAAAAAGTTACTTTTACTTTTACTTAAAGAAATAAAAGTAACGAATTTTGGATTACTTTTACTTTTACTCCACTTTTGAAATTTCAAATACTTTTACTTTTACTTTACTCGGATTTTCCACTGCTAATACTTAAATTAGTTTAAGTAAAATTTGTGTAATTTTAATGGGTAGACTGCCTATGGGCTTGCTAAAGCGAATTTTTAAAGCGAAAAGCGAATGGCAAAAGACAATTTTTAAAGCAGCTAAAACGCTAAAACCATTTATTTTGACCAAAAAACTTATTAAAATGAGTTTATTAACAAAAAAAAATTTAGAACGAAGCTCCAAAAACCGATGTTTTGCTCCGTTTCAAAATTACTTTTATTATACTTTTACTCTTACTTTTACTTAAAAAATAGGTCTTACTTTTACCTTTACTTTACTTAAATTAAATATTGACCATTACTTTTACTTTCACTTTACTTAAATTAAAAATTTACAAATTACTCTTACTTTACTTAAATTAAAATTTTTCAAATTACTTTTACTTTTACTTAAAGTAGTCCAAAATCAATACTTTTTACAACACTAGATTAGTGCAGTATTTGTCGAAATATTGCGTTTCCCGTAAAAAAAACCCGCGATTTTTTCGTGAAAAACACCGAACGACGGCTGTGATTTTATAAAGTTTGCTCAACCTTTTTTTTCTATACTTCGTGCTTTTAGCGAAAAAATCGAGGATTTTTTGTAGGAAAAACGTAATATTTCGACAAATACTGCATCAATCTTAACGATCAAGGTATCAAATATTAAAGTCGGAAGTAGTTGCATTCTTTAAGTGCATAATTTGTAACTTAAATCGTTATACCCATTGAGCATTTTTTCACGTAAAGAATTGTTGAAAACAACCCTATTTGGGGGTCATAACTCCTGAACCACTGGAGATATTTTGTTGAAAATAAAATTCTGTGGGCTATTGGAGGCAGGAGTAAGGTTTTCACAAAAATTTGTCAAAATCGAAGACAAAAGGTTTGACTCCGCACCGCACCTTTTAAAATTTTTGAGGTATTTTTTGTGTCCGGTTTTATTGCGCCTACTTTTGACAAATGTCACCATGCAAAATATTCTTTAAGTTCTTTCTGTACACTCCAATGCCCGTCGTAATTCTTCATAAAAAGGATGAGCATTTTTACCGCAGGCTGGCTGTCGTCAGGCGTTCCCGGCGAGTTGCACGGACTTTGGACCGCGTATGTCAATTTCGGGAGCGGTCGCATCCCCTGGTTCAGGCTTCTGGAACCGTCAATAGAACTTTTGGAAAACGGGTTTCCGGTCTCGACTGCCCTCAGTAAAGCTCTTTCTGGGAAAGAAAAGTACAGAAAATCCCCAATAAACCGAGATCCATCCGATGAAACCAGCTATCTCGCGTAAGTTTCTTTAAATTCAAAATCTATGGTTATAAAATTTCATGAACCATTTAAACATAGACAAGAAACCTTATTTTTTCAAAGCAAAAGCTTAATATAAAGCTAAGCCTAACATGAAAGGTTTTATTTAAAGATATTTAAAGATTAGTTTTTTTTTGATTTGGGTAGTAAAAAATATAATGTATTTACAAATCACTATAAAGTAGATACAGGTTATGTAGTTGTTTTATATATATAAAATAAGGGTCGTGTAAAGGACCAATCAAAAAATAGCTATTTACTACCATTTATAATAATTGTTATCATAAATAATACTATAAATAATATTTTCTTATTTTGATATACGGACCGTAGATTTTTTATTTAGCAAAGAGCTGAAAAATCCTGTCTAAATTTTAGAAATTTGTTGCTTTTCTATTTCTAAAATTTTTAAAGTTTACAGTATGTTTTTTTTAATTTTAAATAAAATTTCAAAAAATTTAAATTTTTTAGACCTTTTGTCAACCCAATAACAGGTCAGTTGTATAAAACTGGGGATGTTGTAAAAAGGCCTGATTTGGCCAGAACCTTGAGAATTTTGGCGTATGCAAATTTATCAGCGGAAACACCAGTGGACATTTTTTACAAAGGATTTATAGGACAAGAGTTGGCTAACGAGTTCCAAAAGTACGGTAGGTAGGTAATTAATTAATCCACAGAAAAATTAAATAGTTATTATTATTATTTTTAGAAGTAAAACTCAACATGTCTTTTGGTTAATTTTACTTCTATATTGTCGAAGATTTATTTATCTCTATCGCAAAAATATTGGTACAGTACACATAAAATTTGGTTCACGGTTTCCTGCACACGTCCGCTGTCCGTCCGCACATTTTTGATATAAGCATTTGGTGTGCGATAAAAATATTGGACTGGGTCCAAAAGAAGACTTCGCAAAAACACAGAGTTTAAATTGAAATTGCAAATGCCGTACCGTGTAGATTAGATACTCGGTTTGAAATTTTTATGAATTCCAGTCTTAGATACGGTATTCTGAATTATAACTATATTAAAACTGTGATACACAAAAAACTGGACCTGAAAAAAAATTCTTGTTAAAGTATTTTAAAAAATAAACAAAATAAAAAAATCCGAAGGAAACATTTTGGTATATTAAAAAAACAGTAAAATAAATTCATATATCCAGCATGAATCTACGCATATATGTACTGAGGACGCAGCAAAAATTATGGAATGAAAATTATTTAATAGTCTCTATCTTTTGTATTATATATTCTTAGCTAAATACGAGTTTATGATAACCTATGTAACGTAATACTACTGTTTGAAAACTTCGGTATATTATGAGCTTCTACAGTTCACAAAACCCAAATTCAATATTTTAGGTGGCATAATAAATAAAGAAGATTTCTCAAACTACAAATCTAAATTACGAAAACCTATCGTTAGGTGAGTTTTTATTAATAAAGTACTTATATGTGTTAATTTCCAAATTTAGACTTACATATTATTTTTGTATAAAACGTTCTTAAGACTGGTTCATACTTATGTAAAAACGTAAAGTCAAAAGGTATTTTTACATACGATTATACGCTGTATTTGTCTTTTGGACTTTGTCCAAAAGACGTTTTTACATAAGTATGAACCAGCCTTTACCCACACCAAAATCAGTATTTATTATTTGATAAATCTGACGGACCAATTTGCGTACTTAATGCATTCTGATTAGATTACTGTGCGTGTTCCGTTCCGGTTTTATCAAAATGCGTGTTTTAGTTTACAAAATAATCTATTTATTGTTTGTTTACATTATTGTTATTGTCTACTATGATTTATTTTTGAACATAAGCGTTATCGTTGGGTAAAATAAAAAAACGTTTGTAATACCCACAATAGCGGCTGCTAAAAAGTACAAAACATGTTTCTTAACAACAACCAGTCTCTGACAAAAGTTTTACCTTGTTTTGCAATTTGTCTTTAAGTTTTAAATGATTTAATACTCTCTAGTTCTATGTATAGCAATATATAAAATTGAATTTTATAATTGTATCTACAAAAGACAACTTTGTGCTAGTCTTTTGTTATTTGTTTATTGAAACTATAATATTTGGTATTTTTAGAGTTTTTATATAAATTTAAATGTATCTGTAAACATACTGATATCTGATAATAAATACCTTTTACCGATTTTAGTTATATTTCAAAAGGTCTAACCATGTGCGGTCCGCCTCCTCCTTCTTCGTCGGCTGTGGTTCAGTCCATTTTAAAAACATTTAGCGGTAGGTAAAGTTAAATCTTAAATATTTTTCCAACCTTTTTTTTCGTTTAAAAAGTTTAAAAAGCTAGCTACTTTTTGAAGTAATATTAAAAAACAAACATGTCAAAAAATTCGCCATGCTGATATGTGATATACTTATAATGACGCCAAGTCTGGCTAGTGCAGTTGTTCAGTCAATAAAAAATAAGGAATGAATTATGATAGCGATTTAATATGTTAAAATATTATGTTCAAACGTTGAATGTAAATGGCGTCTTGCTGCTCCATAATTAAGGAAGGCGATCGCCGATTGTTTTTGTTTGCGTTTCAAACGCGCATTTGGACTTCAGTTATCAGAAAAGTTTCAAAAACTGATTTCCTCAGTGAGCAAAATCACAATTCATAGTTTCTATATAGTTGAAAAACTTATTATAGATCAGTTCTGAACAAAGGTTTTTTAGTGTAGGAAGAGAGTACAATGACACTAGCGCCAATCATAATGTAGGGGGAAAATTGAAAAACAGCGAGCGACTAGTACATTTTACGGTTTCAAATATTTCGAATATTTATTGGTTCAAAATCTCGACCCCTTCCACTCAAAATTTCTTAAATATTTTTTAATATTACGAAGGCAAAATCATTTTTTTGGGACTTTTAGTTTTGTGCCGCTTCGTTGGTACGGCGCTTGTTGGTTTGCGCTTCGTTCCCACTTTTTTAATGTTTCAATTACAGAAAATGCTTTTATTTAAAAGTTTGGAATGGACTTTTTCAACTTAATTTTTAAATATTTAATAGTTTGACGATCAAAACATTAAAAAAACTAGGTAGGTTTGAAATTAGTTTCAAAGCACAAATTTCAACTTTATTTTTACTAATTCGAAATCATTATTCACGAAAATTCTATTTTAGTGATGATTTCTAACTATTGTGATGTTTAATCAAAAAACTAAAATTTATTTAGCACAAATTGATATATTAAAGCATTTCAACGTGGTTTTACCTAAAGAAACTAAGAAAATTACGATTCTTTTTTTTATTTTATTTTTTTTCTTTTTGTACCTTCTCTCGTACAATAAAAGACGCTTATTCAAAACTAGTCTATATAGTTGATTGGGTAGTTTTTAAAAGATGATGAAACCCTTCTATGATTTTTCGTCAGGCATCGCGACAAACTTGTACAACATTGCGACTATTAAGTACAACATTGTGACAAAGTCAGAGTGCATTAACTGAATATTTAGCTCACACAAATTTCAAAAACTTGCTTTCGGGTTCTTACTCGTTGTTTATAAGTAATGAAACAGAAACAACTGGTTGAAAGTCCTGACATAAATTTTATAATTTTTCGATGGAGAGATGTATAATAGTGTAACTTCTGCTACTGTCACTTTTCACATTTTATGGGGAAATTTTAGTTTTAGTGATACAAAAATAGTTTAAAAAGATTATATTAATTTATTTAGAATTTTCCCTAAAAATCAAGACTGTAGAGGAAAATGTGGATTTGTATCATAAATTTATCGAGTCAATGAAATTTGCATACGCAGAGCGAAACAAATTGGGCGATGAAGACTTTGTGCCAAATGCACGACAAGTAGGGACAAAAAACTCAATTTGTATTCATTAATCCATATGTAGTTTTTTTGAACACAAGCAAGGACAAAAACTAAAACATTGGTTTTATTAATGCGTATATTTTTTATTTGAACATATATCATTTAAATGGCATATTTAAAAAGGCAATTTGATGAAAATGAAAAAGGCAGTTTGAGCTTAAAAAATTATTTCTGCAAAATTTGAAAATTTAGAAAAAGAAATTAAAACAAACTTATAATTTATTTTAGATTGCGGAAAACATGACTTCTGACGATTTCGTACAAATGATCGCCAAAAAAATCACCGACAAGGCACATAAAAATCTAATGTAGCTGCTTTGTTACGGCATTTCCCTCAATCAAACAATTATAAATATATCCTTAATTTAAAAAATATATAAAATATTTAAACTCTGCTGTTCTTTTAATTTTTCTAAAACTTTGAAATGGTAAAAGTACCGTAAAAAAATGCTAACGGCAACGTCAGGATTTTAAGGACCCGCAAAATGTCATAAAGTATTAGTGCTAACGCCATAGACGTTTTGCTCTGTGGTAATGGTTGTAGGAGGAGCTAATAGAATCACTTTTAGCCAATTAGTGCTTGGGAAAAAATGAAATCTCTAATAAATGAAAGATCATTTTTTTTATAAGCACTAATTGGCTATCGACTATTTTTTTATTGTGTGTGCTGTGCGGTTTCACCACGGGGATGTGACTTCTCTTAACTATGAACAGGAGCTGAATTTCAACAATTTTCGTCTGTATGGCTAAAACTAAGAATAAAAATACTAAATTTCATTAAAAACAATTGACAAAAATAGAACATAAAACGCTTAATGTAACGAGCTTGAAAATTCAAAGAATTTTACTTTATTTTAATTACAAAAACGAGCTCTTGACAGATTTTATTGCTTTTCTGGACGTGTGTGCGAGGTTGTTTCTATATATTCATTATTTACGCAAATCAGTCTTTGTGTCTAGATAGCGCAGTGGTTTTACCTTTTTCTTATGGAAAGAAAGGTCGGGAGTTCGAGTACTGCGAAGTTGTTTTTTTTTAAGTTTTGACATCGAAACTTGTATTTTATTAAATTTTTAAATCAAAGTTAAATTTAATAAAAAAAATTGAAACGTTTTTGATACCATTTTTATAAGAAAATTGACTGATTAGTGTTAATAAAAGAAAAATTAAAAAACAAATATGTCATTGTTTGCCTTGAAATTTGATGTTGCTTTTTTGCTTCTGCATTAATATATTTAATACATTTTGATGATATAACAAATAATTTATTTGTTTTTTTTATTTCAATGAAGTTTACAGCTTTTGAAGAGATTAAAATCACAAATGATTACGTAATACCAAGAATACATAACAAAGATCGTATCACTGTGTATTAAATTTCTTCCCTATCCGTGCATCGTTTTGACAGAAATTTAACACCCCAGGGGGTCAAATTTCTGTTAAAGCGATGCACGGACAGGGAAGAAATTTAATGCACAGTGATACATTCTTTCTTGTGTATTCTTGGTAATATCAAACTTCAAAATAATTATTTTTTGAATATATTTATTATGGTAAATAGAATGTATTGGGTCAAACGGCAGGGTCTGTTGTATTTAGCGTTTCATATTAAAATTTTCTTATTCGGTTTTAGCAAGATTTTGTATTTTTAAACATGGTTTCAGCGGTGCAAGCAAGTTATTAAAATTTATTTTGTAGTCCATATTTATCAGAAGTCACATCTCCGCAGCACAAACACACGCAATAAAGAAATAGTATGGTAAGATGATGTTATAGCTCTGTAAAGATTATTAACACTGAACAACTTCCGTTTAAATGGGAGGGTTTTGACTATCGTGGCTACTTATTTTTTAAAGTAAAAAAAATCATTCATATAGCTAGAGCTACTTTGTTCGCCACGGTCCCGAATTCCAATATCGATAATGAGTTATTTTTTGCTATTTCTAGCAGATTAGCACAGAAAATAATAAAAAATCTGGGGATAATTTTCTGGGGGAATTTAGAACCATTGTTTTATGTAGCTAAAACAGAACCAAAACTTTCGCCTTTGCCCCTCGTCTCCATACGCCAACACCCAAACCTCCACTCGCACATCAAGGCACATACCCAAACCCACATTCCTTATATTGTAATTTTGTTTTTCTTGGTAATTAAAACCAATAGAAAAATTTAAGTACTAGAAAGGGAGTTAAAAACATTTTTATTAATAACAATATTTCGGTACAAATAGACACCTACTAGAGGGCATAGGCGTGCGTATTGTACTTTATAAGTTCTTTTCCATAAATAAACATAGATCTATATTTTGCAAACCACAAGTTAGAATGTATCCGCTTTATTCTGTGAGGTAAAAGACGCTAAATTTGTATGACAAATAGTAGACTTCAATAACAATACGAGATATTGTGCAGTAAGGAGTCTGTTCTACGAAGATTATAAATTGCTATATAAAGTGAAAAAACTGCAGAATGATTCAAAGCAGAGAATCCGAAGTAGAACTGTTTAGCGAGTGAAAAAACGCGTTGCAATCGCAAAAAATATTCATTTTATAGCGCAATGAAAAGTTATACACAGTAAAAATTGACTTCACGAAATAAGGTTGGTGAACAAAAAATGCTCTAAATAAAAAAAGGTTGAACATTATCATCGTAGCAGATGTCATCGATTAATCTAACGAAATATATCAATAAAAGGAAATCAAGAAATTTCACGCGCTTAAACGCTAATGTGCCGTTTTTTATTGTATGCGCCCATGATACTAAACATAAAAATGTATATATCACAACGTTTTCAATGGTTTGATTCGAGTGATTTGCTAAAACGATATTTTTGTCAGTTATTATGGACCGGAAATTTCTACTGTTGAAGATCACGGCACCTCTCATTTGTCTGTATTTGACTCTCAAGGAAACGCAGTCGCGATGACCTCATCTATAAATTTATAGTAACACGTCATTAACTTTAATTTAAACCATACCTAAATTAATATTCTTGTTTTTTATTTCAAGAATATATGAAAAAATTATAGTCACATGAAAAATAAACTAATTCGTTATTTGTTGTTTTAATAGTACTAAGGGTTTTATCATGGGTGGCGCGGGAGCGCCACGGGGTGATTTAGCCCCGTGGCGCCGCGCCAACCATTATTATGGTTAAATTATATCTGGCTGACGCTGAAAATTAGAATGCAGACATGATGGGACCAATTAAAATTGTGCGGTAATGACGTGTGTTTGTTTTTAAACAAATAAGAACGCAGAATTTTTTTTAATTCCACTTTTTTTTAAATATACAAAAAATAACCAACTTTATCAAATTTATAGTTGTTTCTTACACATACTTACACATATTTAATTGAAAAAGTGTCGATTTCGCGCTTGTCAAAGATTGCTGTGAGTATGATTTTTTAAACTGACATTTCATCAAACTAAAAAAAATGCAACAGTGCTGCGTGATTAGATCAATGTATAAACAAATCATTATCATATGTTAGAATTTTTTATTTAGTGAGCAGCTGCCCAAACCAAATGCAAATTTCCTATAGTCCACATAATGTTCATCTTAGCCTAGTCCACATCTTTTCTGTCTAAACATACACCCGGGAAAAAATCGCCCCTTTTTCCTGCTCTATTCTTGGAGCATTTTTCAATGCTAGTTTAATATTATATTGGTTTAGTTTTTTCTTTAAAAATTCATAAAAAATTGTTGCCCCCATTCAGTAACTTTTATACAACGTTACCATTTACATTTAGCTTAGTTTCATAAACTATGTAGCATGCCCGACAAACTGATAGGTTGTTTAACTTAACAGAAGGAAATATTGATCATTTATTGTATGTTTTTTGTTGGGAGATGACTATTTTCAGCTTTGGTTCTACACGTCGATCCCCAAAGTATGATATTATTTTTAACGATCAAATGGACGACTTTTCAACTCCTGGTGAATCTAATTCTTTTGGATATCTACCTTCGAACGCAAATTTTATTCAACCAGGAAAAAGACCATTTTCTTCCATGAGCCCAATGATATTTTTTAACAATGAAACCAAAGAAGTAGGCTTTTGCGTTTTGTATTTTTTTTAACAATTATTTTAAAATATAAAAATAAATTAGTAAAGAATCTGTTATGTTGCTGATACGTACATAAAATTAGCTGGGAAGTTGTACTTACTTTATTTTTTAACGTTTTGAAACTAAAAAAAACTTACATATAAAATTGTAAGTAAAAAGTATATTTAAATCCTAAAAACTCTGAAAAGTATATTTTACTCCTAAAAAACTTTGTAATTGTAATAACTAAAAAACTTTGTAATGGTAATAAATGTATTGGCATTAAAACCATTATCTGATCATGTGAATCCTGTTTACAATATTTCTCATAATGTAACGTTCTTCGCATAGTGGTGGTATTTTTTGACTGCAACTGAATAAAAGCTCTACTGTGAAACAAGTAGATGCTTGCAGGCGTCTCGTTACAATAGTGCAGGGGAACTATAAACAAGACTTATCACTATTTAGCTTAATTTTTTTAATTATCAGCTAAATCTTAAAAAAATATTGTTTGTTTAAGAAATAACTATTACTACAACTGATCCGGTGAAAAAACATGGCTTGTTTACTGTTAAAAAAGTAGCTTTGGTTTGCTGTTTGAATTTTGAAACAAATCTTTGATATAGGATCGGTAGATCCGAAAGACCTTGGAACCAAAAGTAAGGAACGTGGAACCGTAAGTGAAAAATTGGAGCCCTAAGTCGAGAACTCGGAGGCAAAACTAAAAATCATTAAAACTTATACCTAAGCCTAAGCGAAGCCTAATTAAAAAACCAAACCAATTTTTTTATTAAAAGTTTCAAGTTTTTATTGTTTGCGGCTCCACGTTCCCATTGTTCGCGGCTCAAAGTTTCCATGGCTCTAATTTCCTTACCCCGTACCAAAAAACTTTTCCAGCATTTCTTGAAAATTTGACCTCCATTGAATAATTATTTAATTTTTATAACGTGTTGTATAAATCCTATAAGTACCTTATAAATCCGCGGGACCGTTTTTGAGATTATAACATTTTAAAGATCATGCTTTGTTTTCTGTCTTAATTATTTTTAAACAGACTGTATTTAGGTGAAAATGGTTGTGGGAGCAGCTGGAGGGTCAAGGATAATTTCTGCAGTTTCTTACGTCGCAATGCGAACGTTATATTTGAACGAAACAATCAAACAAGCGGTGGATGCCCCCAGAATACACAATCAACTTGTGCCCAACATCGTTCAATATGAGCAGGGATTTCCTCAGGTTATTTATTAACATATAACAGATAGCAGTTAAACATATAAAATGTTATTAAATGGTCATGCTCCGTAGGGAAAGGTCAAGTTCTCTAAAAAATAATGTTTATTTGTTGGACATATTTTTACTTTCTATATTTGCTTTTTTTAATTATTCTTTCTGTATTAAAAGTAAACTGCGTCATGTGTTTGAGTTTCAGAAAAAAGGTCTATCTATTTATCAAAAGAAAAGTTTTTTTCAAACATCAAAATACTTAAAAACTTTTACTGTCAGAAAGAAATATTGATTTTTTTAACCACAGAAAAAATTTCTACACAAAAAACTCATATTTAACGAATAAGGTGGATTAGATTAACTATTTTGCCCATTTATTAATAACAATAATATAGTTTTTTTGTGGAATCTTTAATATAAATTGTTTTATACCTCTACCACAGAACATCTGTGACCGGTTCGTTAATTTCCGTAATTACTGCATTTATATATTTACTGCCACTGTATTGATTTCCAAATAAAAACTAGCCTTGAAAAATGCTCTAAGCATAGAGCAGGAAAAAGGGGCGATTTTTCCCCGGGCGTATGTTTAGACAGAAAAGATGTGGATTAGTCTGAGATGGACATTATGTGGACTATAGAAAATTTCCATTTGGTTTGGACAGCTGAACACTAAATAAAAATTCTACCATATGATAATGATTTGTTTATACATTGATCTAATCACACAGCACTGTTGCATTTTTTTTAGTTTGATAAAATGTCAATTGAAAAAATTATACTCACAGCAATCTTTGACAAGCACGAAATCGCCACGTTTTCAATTTGAAGGTTATATTTGTATGTGTAAGAAACAACTATAAATTTGAAAAAGTGGCGATTTCGCGCTTGTCAAAGATTGCTGTGAGTATAATTTTTTCAATTGACATTTCATCAAACTAAAAAATGCAACAGTGCTGTGTGATTAGATCAATGTATAAACAAATCATTATCATATGGTAGAATTTTTATTTAGTGTGCAGCTGTTCAAACCAAATGGAAATTTTCTATAGTCCACATAATGTCCATCTCAGACTAGTCCACATCTTTTCTGTCTAAACATACGCCCGGGGAAAAATCGCCCCTTTTTCCTGCTATATTCTTAGAGCATTTTTCAAGGCTAGTCTACCACTTTTTTTGACTAAAATTAAAAAATAGCCTAATAAACTATAGTTTTAGCTGCGCAATGGCATATGTTTATAATCATTCCGTTGCCGAGATATACTCTTTTAAATAAAAAATAAGAAGAAGAAGATGATGAATTTAAATTACAAAATTTACCTACGTTGTTTAATTATAGTTAGTGCGGTGCAGTGGCGCTCGAGACAAAGTTTACCTACGTTCTCTAAATATAGTTGGCGCGATGCCGTGCGCCAATGATTGCACTTATAATTCTAAAGTAAAAATAATAATAATAAGAAGAAGCTGATGAACATGAATTACAAAATTTACTCACATTTTCTAAGTATACGTGGCGCAGTGCAGTGGTTTAAACTCCAGTGTAGCACCCCCGCACTACCGATAATTACCTACCGGCGCGTGGCGCTGCCACCGACGTTGATTATTATTTTTTAATAAATAAAACTTTGAATTAATTTTGTCACCAGTGATGCAAGAATTAACAAAGGAATCTGTTGTTTTCGCCGATTTCCGCGCGGTTGAAGCAGATGGCGCTGGGAACTGGTTCTGTTTCTGCCACCAATTAAAACCCGTCTGCTTTTTTTGTGCGGTTTCTATGAGGGGATGTTGGTTGTCTGCTCTGTACAATCCTTATTGTTGCCAAAAGGTTGTTATTGGGCGGTTGGGAGTTTTTATTTGTCTATTTTTCAAATTTTTTATTTTGATCAATAAATCGATAACAAGGACCTAAACCAAAAAAGTGCTTCCTAAGAAAGTTGCGTAATTCCTTCTTCTTTCTTATGAGTCCATGTTTATTTTTGATCAATCAGTAACGAATGAGGAATATCGCTTTTAAGGATGGAGCGTTGGAATAATAATAATAATAATAATAATAATAATAATAATAATAATAATAATAATAATAATAATAATAATAATAATAATAGAATAATAAATAATAATAAATAAATAAATAAATAATAATAATAATAATAATAATAATAATAATAATAATAATAATAATAATAATAATAATAATAATAATAATAATAATAATAATAATAATAATAATAATAATAATAATAATAATAATAATAATAATAATAATAATAATAATAATAATAATAATAATAATAATAATAATAATAAGAAGAAGAAGAAGAAGAAGAAGAAGGTTCTGAATTTCAAAATTTACCCACGTTCTCATGGTTGGCGCGGCGCCACGGGGCTAAATCGCCCCGTGGCGCTCCCGTGCCACCCATGATAAGAAAGATCTTGTATATTTGTTATAAGCGAAATATTCTGCATTACAAGAATTACGTGGTTTAAGTTTTTGCATTTTATAAAAAAACATAAATTTAGATTTAAACATTATTACATTACAGTCTTTTGCGTTCGCTCACACATACATTCTTTTTTGCGCAGAAAGAAAGCGTGTTTGAGTTGGTACTGTAAGTGTGAATGCTGTTGGTACTGTAAGTGTGAATGCGATTGTACTACTTTCAATCCAAATTTCCCGTTTTCCTAAAGTCAGAAGCGCTTTTTCATGCACGATATCTACTATTAGTTCGTTTAAAACTCAAATTTGTTGACAGTAAAAAATGTGCGTTTTTATTTGTTTTGCTAAATTCTACCTCCCAAATGGACACCGGCAAAAAATTTTTAATAAAATTTTGAGTAGATTTAATAGGTTTAAAAAAATTTTGAAAGTGATAAACACTGATATAGTTTTTATGATAAATGTGTTTGGTTGCGTGACACCGGTGTCCTGTAAAAATTTCTGCAACAACAATCTCCGCGGAAAAAATTTCCGCAGTAGTATTTCCTCAGCATTATTTTCTTTGGAAGATTATTTCCACGGAAAAAATTTCCGCGAGGAAATTTTTTCCTAGTTTAGATTACGGGTTTTTTGTATCAAAAGTTATAATAAAAAGCAATTTTAGAAAATTTCAGGAATTTTTAAAATTAAAAACTAAAAAAGACACATTTTGTCATCAGTTTTTCATGTTTAAAAAAACTTTTTTTAAAGAAATTAATATGCTTTTTTCTAACAAAATAAAATCAAAATAGTTTCAAATTTTCTGTAAATTTATTGTGGAGTCAAATTTGTTTACAATTTGTTTATAATAACTTTGTTATGTTTAGACCTGCGAAATATATTCATCAAAACTACACGTTTAATTTTTATTTAATTTTAATGCATTGCATAATACCTAAAAATATTTAAAAATTAAAATAAAACGTGGATTGTAACGAATTTTGAATTTTCGAAATTGTAAACCAATAGAATTAATCAATGTTTTTGCATTATGGCCAAAACATAAAATACTGGCTAACAAGAAATACCTCCGTAAAATTTCCTCCGCAGATTTTTCCAAAGCTTGAGCCTACGTTTTTCTAAGCCTAATCGAAATTTAAAAATCATTCTAAATTTTGTCTAATAACTGCGCTTCGAAAGTTTCGCTTGATTCTTAGGTTTTGCTTAGGCTTAGGAAAACGTAGGCTTAAGCTTAAGCCGCGGAAGTAAATTTGCGGGGATATTTGCTGTTACCCTTGGGAAAAAATAAAATAAACATTTTAAAGTATAATTTTCAAAGAAAATCAAAAACTTTGTTTAAATTTTTATTATAAAAACATTATTTATTGGGTAGTGCATTTAATTTCGGCACTTTTTCGTTTTTCCAATGTAACTTTTCACTGTATGGCCCGATTTTCGTGTTTGATAGCTCGTTTTGAAGCTTTCACAATACTGCGTTGCGTCATAAAAGTTTCACTGTACGAAAATTGTTTTTTTTACTTAAATCAGTTTAAAAAAAACGGAAAATTGCCGAAATTAAATGTATGCATTTAATTTCGGCACTTTACAAACAATCGATTGTTTCTCAGTCAAAAAATCATCATTTTCAAAAATTTAAAAGCTTATTATTATCTGCAGACAATTTCCTTTAATTTAAGCTTCTACTTGTTGTTTAACGTGTAACTGGCAAAAAGTTACAGCTAAAATGCCAAATGGTATCAAAATGAGCAAAATTTGGGAAAAAAAGTGCATTTAATTTCGGCACTTTTTAAAAGGACCCCCCTAATCGAGCTTAAATGCAGTGCTATGACCCCTACACATTTCAACTTGTCTTTTAATTATATACAGCTACAATTTAACACCCGACCACTTAATTTAACCCGTTTTTACCTACAGCAATGTGTGCCGAAATTACACGATTTTATTTTATAACGATTGCTCACCACAGACGCAACGTAGAACCACGGGGACTGAAAATTCTAAAAATAGACTAAATTTTACCAGGACAGTTTAATTTTTAAACCAATTTATTGCGTAATCATGAAATGCCCATGTTCTAAAAACGAGTAACAATTTTATTTTTTATAAGTCACACAATTTCACATGAAAATATCACAACATAATAAATAAAAAGCTCACGACTGTCCACTAAATATAACTAGCTCTCATTTGAGCTATCAATTGTCGTATTCCGTCCAGGATTACCAAAGATCTAGTCCAAAATCAAAAATGCCCAATTGGGAAAAGTGCCGAAATTAAATGCACTACCCTTTATTCTTCTTGCAAAAAAAATTTAGAACAAAAAACAAAAAAAAAGTTTTAGACAAAAATAAGAAAAAAACAAAAATATTTGTTCCCAAAAATGTTACGGTTGCGTACTTTTCTACCAGCATTCGCAGTTAAATAACAGAAACAAAAAAAACCGGAAAAATTTCGAAAACAATCTTCCAACCGAAATACTGCTGCGGAAATGTTTTCCGCGGAAATTGTTGTTGCGAAAATATTTACCTAGAACCCTGTGACACCGGAAGTATGGAGTCGAATAAAACGAATTTCGGACCTCAAAATGCGAAACCATTTGTTATTTGTAGCTTTTTGAGCGAGGATGAACACAGAAAATGAAACTATAATTTGAACTTTGTATACGTCATCGATCAACCATTCTTAGACGTAGTGTCACCATAGGCGCCCGGAAAAAACACATTGCTCAAAATATCTTCGGAAAAATATTTTCTGAAAGACTTTTAAATTCTCAACTAAAGCAAACTTTTTTCCTAAGCCTAAGCAAAACCTTAAAATCAAGCTAAAACGACATAAAAAAGTTTAAACAAAGCTTTAAAAGTTTTTAATAATACTGAATAATTTACTGCTAAAAGAAAATATTTTTCCGGAAGATATTTTGCAGAAGGTATTTTTTCCGGACACCTTACCATAATGGTTGACCTCACTTTATAGTATTCTGTTATTCGGCGTCAAATTTTCTAAACATCAAAACAACGGAAGTTATTTGTTATTTTACTGTATTAAAAATACTTTAATTTTTTAGAAGTATATCGAAGGATTAAAACAGAAAGGGCATACAGTTGAAGTGAGCAATGGAATTTCAGTGGCAACGGCTATCCTGAAAGATGGAAAAAGCAAAATATTATTGGCAAACAGTGATATCAGAAAAGGACCCTCCAGTTATTGTGCCGGTTATTAAATAACGTGTTAGCGTGTAAAAAATTTGCCAGTTGCTGAGAAATGGACATAGCGATAAAACTTAAAGGTGCAGTATACTAAATTATGGTGTATTTTTTATTGCTGTTTAATTAATGCTAATCGATGTATCAAGTCACACTGAGAAAAAATTGTATTACACCAAAAATTAATTATCAAGGGTTAACAAGTTATTAACAAGAATACCGCTTCTTGGTTATTTCCAATTTGTTTTTTATACACCATTTTTTAAAACAAAACATTTCTACAAAACGGATATTAACAAAACTTTATAGAATTCATGCTAAGGTACCAAAAAACTTAAATTTTAAATTTAGTTCAATTACGAAATGTATTAGATGAATAATGCCAATTTAAAAATATATTCAAAAAATAATGTTTGGGGTTTGGTTTATGGTGTGTTTTGAGAATTTTTAAAATTGCAAAATGTAAAACTTAAAACACTGAAATGCCTTTTTTATAGGCAGTTTACTTTTTTTTAAAAGTAAACTGTTTTAATGTATAATGTTTGGTTTATAGTGTGTTTTGAGAATTTTTAAAATTGCAAAATGTAAAACTTAAAGCAGTAACTTTTGTTCTAAAATGAGTAAGTTAAAAAAAAATTTTTAAAATATAATATTTTAATCTTTAATAGAAAACTGTTTTTGGTAAAATTTTAAAATGATTTTATGTTAAATGATCGATTCAAAACTGGAAATCATTAGATGAGCTAGATTTGATTTGCCTATAAGTTGTTAACATTTAGTTTAAATTAAAATAATTTTAATAAAAAATGAAGTGATAATAGTAATAATTTCAATAATAATACATAATAATTTTATGCTGTCGTAAACAATATACAATATAACATGATATTTGTTTAATAAATAACAAGCTATTTTTTTACCGTTTCTTAAATTAAAAAAAAATTATAATGTAAAGAATCTAAACGATGGAACGACTGAAAAAAAATTATTTTTATACTTATTACAATAATTGGAAATAAAAGAACTCCCAGATTTATGTCTTTTAGTTGCCTAAATACGTGATTGAAAATTTTAAAATGTCAATTACATAATTAAATACAATGTTTTAATTCATTTTTTAAAATTTATTTTATTAAAAACAGTTTACTGTTTTGGGAAGTAAAAAAATTATAATAAAATTATATTTTGAAAATTTCTCTATCGTTTGTGAACAAAAGATCCAGATAATTATTCTCACGAGTTGGTTGTGAAACTCTCAGTAATGACTTTAGATTCTCAGATTTTACATTCACAGTTGTTTCGTAACCTAAGCTTACCTGTTCCTAAGCTTAAACTAAACCTAAACAACAATCTAATCTTTTTTATGCAGTTGTTTTATAAAGTTTAGCTTGTTTTTTTAGGTTTTGCTTAGGCTTAGGAACACGTGGGCTTAAGCTTTGGGAAAAAAGTGTAGGTTGTTTCTTAGGTTTTGATTAGGCTTAGGAACACGTAAGTTTAGGTTAGGAAACAGCTACGGGGGTTAAATCTGCACAGGTACTTCCTGCTAGCCACTAATGTTGGTCATTACTGAGAATTACTGAAGATTATCATTACTGAGAATAGCAAACGCCGCCCAATAGTTTAAATTAAAATACTTTGTGCTGTCCATATTTAATAAGTCCACAAGTCTGTGGAGCGGAGTAGATTTTTTCACTCCGCTGCGAAGTTAGCTGCGCGCTGCGGCTGCGGAGTAAACTCCTGTTAGCCGATCGATTCAACGGTAATATTTTCATCGTTTACTGCATTTTCTATTTTGAGCTATACTTTTATGAATTTGAAGCTAAGAAAAGTTTTATTTAAGTTAAAGAATGTCATTAAATTTTTGCTGCAATTTTATGGAAAGTTAAAGAAAACGGCGCAAAGAAGTTGTTTTTCTGGCATGGGTAGGGGTAAAACCCGGTAGCCGCACTCATAAAGCGCGATTAACCAAGGATTAACCAAAGATTAAGTATGGACGTCTTTTTTTCATGGACAAGGAGAGAATCGGATTAAAAAGCTGATAAAAACTGACTTTAAACGCTGTTTTTGGATTTTTTGCCATGTTTTATGACTCGAGAAGTATACATGCTGTTTTGAATAAAGTATTTTTATATAAATAATTGTCAAATTTTAAAAATATTTGAAAAAAATTTAAATACATGATATTCTTAATTTTTAATTTCGAAACAAAAAAAAATAAAGTTAAAAAAGACTAATTTTATTTCGATTTTGCATTGGTTCACATTATTAATTTAAATTAAAAAAATTTTATTCTTTGTATGTTTGATTATGTTATGAGTTTATTTTACACTATTAATCATTATTTAAAGGAACTGAGTCTTTTATCAATTTATATTATATTATGTGAGCCAATGCAAAAGCCAATCAACAATCGTTGGTTAATCCTTGGTTAATCGCGCTTTATGAGTGCGGCTACGGACCACCCAGACGGACTTACGGAAATCGAAGGGGTAAAACCCGGACCGCCGGACCGTCGACAAACGCAAATATCTCCGGAAATACACAAGTTTTATTAAAAATAAAGATATTTTTGTAATCTGCAGTTTACAAGCTTTATATTAATACACTTAATTACACACTTCTGTTTATATTAAAAAAATAAAATCTTCCGGGTTTTTAGTTCTCATGACCAAGTTTTTAAGAGGACAATTTTTCTAATTTCAAAGTACATTAGCTCAATTAAAACATTTATTTACAATAATTAGCTACAATTCTATATAATAAACTATGTTTATGGTTAAATGATCTGTAAAATATAGAGTTATTAAATGGTTTCTAAATACACCTTAAATCAAGACTTGAGGATCTACTGTCCAGTTTTTAATTTGAATACAAAAAACAAAAAAACGGCCGCGCGTTCAAACGATAAAAAAATACCGCGTATTTAAAATTTTATTTCAATTTATATTGCGAACGAACTATTACTTCCTTCATGAGTTTTGCAAAAGAAACACTGGCAGTTTAATACAGAATTATATTTATACATAATCATATTTATCTTCGAATCTCGTCATTTTATTCATACCGAATTTTTTTATCTTTGAATCTCGTCAGTTAATGTTGTCTTCACAAGTTAATGTTTTTGATAGTTTGAGCTGCAAAAAGCAAGTAAAAATTTAATCGGAATGTATTAAAATTTAAAATTTTTGAATTAAAAATGATCTCCGAAAAGTAAAAAATTCCAAAAAAAATCTACAGTGACCAAAAAAATTTATTGGGAAAGCTGCCAGAGGATTACGGTAAGTGTGTCAACAAATACCCGTGTCAAAGAAACCCAGAAGATTTTAATTTTTTTAATATAAAAAAAAACACGAAAATAAGCAAATAAACGTGAAGCTCGTGATCTGAATATTGCAAAAATATCTTTATTTTTTATAGAGCTTATGTATTTCTTGAGATATTTGTGTTTTTAGACGGTCCGTCAGTCCGGGTTTTACCCCATCCCAATTTCGTCGTCCGCCGGGCCTCCCCCCCTCCGACAACCCCCAACACAAAAAACAGACCCCCAACAAAAAGAAAAACACAACAAAAAAAAAAAACCACAACCACCGGTTCCGAGCAATCTCCCAACAAAAAGGGTGAATCTCCCAACTGTGGAATCTCCCAACAGTTTGTGGAAAGTCCCAACAGAATCAAAAAATACGTTTGCAACAAACACCATTTTATTTTTAGTCAATTAACACTATAATTAATAAAAATATAGCATTAAATTCTTTATTCAAAAAACTGAGTACCTAAGCCTAAGCAAAACCTAAAAATCAAGCAAAATTGTATTATTGTAAATTTGTATTTAATGATGCTTTTTAAACTGAAGAGTAAAAACTTTATTTTTTTCCTAAGCCTAAGCAAAACCCAAAAATCAAAAAAAAATTCTCATTGGGGTGGAAACTTGCATTTTTGAAAGTACGTTTACAAAATTGCATAATTCCATTTATCATTCATTTAATGCATTTATTTATTTTCGGTCGTTTAAAATTATCGTGTTTAACACCGGTTTTGCAAACGTATTTCTAATATTTGAACTGTTGGGAGATTCATCGATTGTTTGGGACTTTCCACGTTGGGACTTTCCTCAATTGGGACTTTGCCCAATACCATCAATTTCCGTCAGTCCGTCCGGGTGGTCCGGCTTTTACACCCACCTTTCTGGCATGTTTTTGCAGGTTTTTGCATGTTTTCAACAAGTTTTTGAAATTTCCTCACGTTTGTGGGTTTGATTAAATAAAACACAAAAATGCAAATATATCAGCCTATTTACACATAACACAAATTTTTTAAATTTATTTATATTTTAATTGTGTTATTTTACAGTTTGTTTTTGGCATGTTTTTGCATGTTTTTCCATGTTTTTGCATGTTTTTTTGCATGTTATAAAAGTTTTACACGTTTACAGGTCAACAATTAAATTTTAGTCATATAAAACACTTAAATGCAAATATAATAACCCATTTAAACACAAAATAATTTAATTTTTATTTGAATTCGATTTTAAATATATCATTTCACAGCTTAATTCTAGCATGTTTTTGCATGTTTTCAAAGTTTTGGAATTTATTTAAATATTTGTATAAAAACACAATAAAACAATCAAACATAAATATTTCAGCATTTTTTTGCAGGAAACATATTATATAAAAAATTTTTTATCTAATTGTAGGCGATCTAAGACATGCCAACTTTTTTTTTTAACATGCCAATTCTTTTTTTGACATGCCAACTTCCTTTTTTGACATGCCAACTTCCTGTTTTTTGAAAACATGCTAGAACAACAGTACTCCATGGCTGGACAAATAGTGGTCCATGACTGGACTTTAAAAAATCAAAAACTTGCTTTAAAAATATTCTAATTTAAAAAAATATAGAATTAAAATAAAGTTATTTATTGTTAAAAATGTTAGATTCTTTTATATTTTTTTGTTGCATTTGTTTTTTTTTGCAAATTCTAGTGTAGGTAAACATGTAAACTTAAAAAACATGCAAAAACATGCTGTAAAATAATATAATTAAAACCAAATTAAACTAAAAGTAAAATTGTTTGCTGCATAAATAAATAAAAATAGTTGTGTTTTTTATAAATATTAGATTTTTATGCCTTAAATTCAAATATAAATCTTTAAATGAACATAACTTTGCTAAAACATGCAAAAACCTGCAAAAACATGCAAAAACAAGCCAGAAAAACATGCCAACTTCCTGGAGGTAAAGAAAACTAGGGGGTAACTTTTTAAAAATAGTTTGAAGTAAAACGTAATTTGAAATTTAAGAATAACAACAAAAATGAGGTCTACGTGTTCTGTTTAGGCTATAAAAATGTTTTGCAACTTGTATTTACTTGTTGTATCGGTCAAATCGAATTTTTGTACACGTATGGAACTTGTACCTAATTTACTTACGATCACTTTTTACATTATTAGCTTCATACAAGTTTGCGAATAATTATTGAAAAATTAATTGTATTATATTTAAAGGGATGTTTACTAATATTTTTGTTGTTTCCGACGGTTTGTTTTCATAGGTGTTTTTTTGGGAGGGGGGAACAGAGGGGTCCACCCCCCTAGAAATCCAGGGGCCCCCCTCCCCCCAAAGCTCGTAAGCTGTCCGGCCTGACCCCCCTTGCGAGGTTGACCCCCCTCCCCCCTCCCAACCAATTTGGAAGTATAATTTTTTATTTACTGTCAAAAACGGTACGATTCCCATACGCGTCCCAAAATTTGATTTTGACCGTAAAATACACTTATAAAACATCTTTGTACACTAAATCAGCCACACAGACATCGTTTTAATGGTTATTTTTAAGATTTGAGCTTATCAAAAGAGTTGTGAACGAATTTATACCCAAAAATGACCTTTTTCGCCATATTCAATTTTGAAGTTAATGTTAATAAAAAAAATTGTAAACAAACAAATTAAACTAAAAACTATGTTCTAACAATGCTAGAAGTCTGAAAAACTCAAAAATTTTCTAAAAAATGAAAATTCAAGAGTCACATGGACCACCAAAAACATGGACAACAAAATTTGTTTGGCTTTAAACGCTAGATAAACTTTAGTTTTTCACCGATTTATTGTTTCTAAGCCTAAGCTAAACCTAAAAATTAAACAAAATTGTAATATGATTGATTTTTATTAAAATAAGTTGTTTTTCAAAAATGTGAATTTTTTCACTACTAAAATTTTATGGGCATTTGAACGGTTATTATAAAAAATATTTTGTTACCATGAACAAATAAAAATATATTTGTAACTGCCAGACACTTGGTAATACGAAAAAAATAATATTAGCTTGATTAAAAGCTTAATAAAAAAAATGTCCTAATAACATAAATTGTACATTCCAAAAAAAGAGCAATTTTTGGATACAAATCGGCTGATAACTCTTAATTAAGGGCTAAAATCTCAAAAATAACCACAAAAATCAAGTCTACGGGTCCAATTTAGGGTATAAAGATGTTTTATAATTAAAATTTACTTCAGGGTCAGTCAAATTGAATTTTGGGACGCGTATGGGAATCCTACCGTCAAAAACACAGTTTTTTTGTTAAAAACAGTGTTTAAATACACTTTTTAGGCCTAAATAGGCTGTTTCAGTAAGTACGATTCCCATACGCGTCCCAAAATTCGACTTGACCAATCCTAAAGTAAAATACAATTATAAAACATTTTTGTACACTAGACTTCGTTTTTGTGGTTGTTTTTGAGATTTAAGCTTATCGAAAAGATTTTGAACCAATTTATACCCAAAAAATGACCTTTTTTACAGAGCTGTGCTCGGTCTGGAGGATTTATCCCACCCGTTTTATTGCTCCCCCCCTGCCAAAAAATGAAAAAGTACCCTAAAATTATGACGCCATTTTTGATCTATGATGACGCCATCATCGCGAATTTTTTGCAGTTTTTAGCCTATTTCAATGTATTTTAAGCCATTTTAGACCTGTTTTTACCTTATTTTCGCTTTTTTTGTTTTCCTTTTCCCTTCTTTTTTTCTCTTTTTTTTCTTTCCCCCCCTGCTTGACCCCCCGTTTTCTTGCCCCCCCCCCCGTTACAAAAAAGTTGCCCCCCATTTTGTATTTGCCCCCCCCCCCTTTTTAACCCCGGGGGGGGGGGCAGTGCACAGGTCTGTCTTTTAGCATATAAAATAAATGATGTTAATAAAAAAATGTGTAAACAAACAAATTAAACGAAAAACTATGTTTTAAAAATGTAGAAGTCTAAAGTACACAAAAAATTTAGAAAAAACTTAAAAATTTTTAAGTCACATGGACCACCAAAAACATGGACAACAAAATTTTTTGGCTTTAAACGCGAATTTAAACTTAGTTTTTTTACCGATTTATTATTCCTAAACCTAAGCAAAACCTAAAAAACAAAATAATTAAAAAATAAAAGTATATTTACAACTGCCAGACAGAGACACTTGGTTATACAAAAAAGTATTATTTTGATTAAAGGCTTAAATAAAAAAATTTCCTTAATCACATAAATTATACATTCCAAAAAGGTCATTTTTGGGTATAAATCGGCTCATAATTCCTAATAAAAAGCTGAAATCTCAAAATAAACCACAAAAATCAAGTCTACGGGTCCGATTTAGGGTATAAAAATGGTTTATAAGTGTATTTTACTTTAGGATTGGTCAAATCAAAATTTCCGATGCATATAGAAATCCTATCGTTTTAATATATAAATTTCAATATTAGACCTAAAAACACGTAGGTTATTGATTAAAAAAATTTTGTTAAAAAATCGGACCCCCGTGACTCCCCCCTAAATTTGAAATCTCGCACCCAGGGTTGACCCCCCTAAAAAGCCAGGAGGATCCGGATCCGGACCCCCCAGGACCTCCCATCCAGTGGCGTGCCCAGGATTTCATTTCGGGGGGGGGGGGGGCGGTCTGGGGGTACATACTAACCCTGAGGGGGGGTCTGGGGGCGGTAGCCCCCCACCCAGATAAGGGGGTCTGGGGGGCGAGAGCCCCCCCAGCGGGGTCAAGGGGCAGGGCCCCTTGTCAGGGGGGTCTGGGGGGCAGAATGCCCCCCGGGAGAGAAAATTTTTAATTTAAGGCACTAAAATACACTAGAAATTTTAATTCCAGATGATATTTAAAACAAAATTTAAGGTTTTTTTATTCCTATCCATTTAAAACATGTGTTTAAAACGTTAATAAAAGGTTAATAGTGTTTATAGTAGTTTTATTTAACATGTATGCCTTAACTATTAAGCGGCAAAATCGATTTGAAATTGAAAAACTGAGATAAATTGTCAATTTAAACTACCCAATTTAAATTGTCAATTTAAATTACTACTAAAAATTTGGTTTTTTGACTATTAATATGCTTTTGGAAGGCATCAGGAAAGTTTCTGTATTAATATTTAAGAAAAAAAATTTTCTCTCCCAAAATTCAAAAAACGTAAGGGTCCCCCCTTACGAAAAAATCCGGCTTCGCCGGATTTCGGGGAGGGCGGCCGCCCCCCCCCCGCCCCCCCTGGACACGCCACTGCTCCCATCTAAATAATTTTGGTCTTCCACCCGGGGGTGGAGGTGGACCCACCCTAGCAGACCTTACCAAAAACACCCATGTTTGTTTTTGGTATTATTAGTGTTTTTAGAGCACTGTCTTTTACTATTAAAACCGTTGGCACAATCATCGGCAAAAATCACGAGCGTTGTTTTAAGTACAAAAATTAGTTATGCCATCTTATCATTACTGCCGTCATAGTGAATGTCATATGTCATATTAAGCCTATTTATACGTGTTCCTAAGCATAAGTAAAGACCTAAAAATTAGCCAAACTTTCGCCGCGCAGTTATTTGTTAAAGTTTAGATTCTTTTTTAGGCTTCGCTTAGCCTTAGGCTTAAGAACACGCAGGCAAAGTTTAAAATTAAGTCATAGTAGTAACTGCTGTTATATTATGTCTATGTCTGCGTTGTAAAAGTTGGACCCTTGGGCCGAGATTCACAAAGCGAGATTATTTCTAGACTAATTTGGTGTTAGTTAATCCAGGTATAAACCCCGGATTAAGTAGGTTGTAATCCTGGATTAACTAGGATTAACTAACAACTAGTTAGTCTGGGATTACACACTGTAGTTAATCCGAGGTTATACTGGAATTACAGACCTGTGCACGGTCTGGAAATGCCCCCTTTCGTTTTATTGGAGGATTTGCCCTCCCCGTTTTATTCCCCCCCCCCGCCAAAAAATAAAAAAGTACCCTAAAATTATGACGCCATTTTTGACCTATGATGACGCCATCATCGCGAAATTTTTGTAGTTTTTAGTCTATGCATGTTAAACCATTATAGACCTATTTTTACCTTATTTTTGCTTTTTTTGTCCTTTTTTCCCTTTTCCCTTCCTTTTTTCTCATTGTTCTCCTTTTTTCTCTTTTTTTTCTTTCTCCCATGCTCCCCCCGTTTTATTGCCCCCCCCCCGTTTCAAAAAAATGCCCCCCCGGGCCCCCCCCCATTTTGGAATTGCCCCCCCACCCCGTTTTAACCCCGGGGGGGGGGGGCAGTGCACAGGTCTGGGGATTAACTAACACCAAATTAGTCCCAGAATAAACCCGCTTTGTGAATCTCGGCCTTAATTTTAATGTGCCAAGGTCTTTGACCTGACCAGTCATTTTCTATTACTATTGTAGGTTCAACAAGAAAATGAAAACACGTTCTCGTGCAACTAAAAGAAAAGTAGACAAAAGCAATCATTTAAAAAGAAACAATGTATCTAATAACTCAAATGAGTCAAAAGAAAGCAATAAAAAGAAAAAGTTAAATTCTCCTTCCAAAAACTCTGGAAAGGCTCAACCATTCAATTTTGAAAAACAAAAATCGACAACCAATAGTGACTCCGATTTTACTGAAAGTCCAAAATGCTCAAGATTGCAGAACAGTTCCAATGATAAGTTGATTTTTGTTAAAATCGAAACACCCGCTGGCGAAACCTCTGGTGATAATCAGAAAGGAAAAAAAATGGAAATTTTGCCGCCCACCCATCACGTCTCTGCCATTCGTCAAATATCAAACGTCCTGGCGCCGAAATTTCCGCACATTTCTGCAGTTTGGCCCGATGGCACCGCGCCAAAAGCCCCTGTGCTTCAAGTTCCACCCTTGGCCAACAAGGTTTTGCGCGCCAAGAAAGCCTCTGGTGCCGCTTCCGGCCCCACAACAGGCATAAGTCACGCCAAAGCGACAAACAATAACAATAGCGGATGGTTGAAGGACGTCCAACCTGTGCCGCCTTTCTTGTTGAAGGGTAGAACGGTGGGTGCGTCACCGCATCGCAACTGTAAAAAGTGTACGGAACTGAAGCGGACATTGGAAGCAAAGGTGAAAATGGAAGAGTGCTTGCTCAGTGTCAAATGAAGCTTTGCTTAAAAACAAGAGTGTAGCATATTCAAGATTTTATTTTTTTGGAAGATCGAGATTTTAAAGGAAAATTTTTGCTTTAACGCGGAAATTTTTAAAGTTAAAATATTAAACTTAAAATTGCCATCCTCATTCCAAACAACCAGTAACAGCCATTGACTTCAATTATAACAAAATCAATAAAATTAGAAATTTAGGATTTAAAAATACAAGATTACATTTTAAACATATTTGCGAGAAAAAATTCCTATATCAGACCTGTGCACTGCCCCCTGGGTTTTAATTGGGGGAAGGGAATTCCAAAACGGGGGGCCATGGGGGAAACTTTTTTGAAACGGGGGGGGGGGGCAAGCAGAAGGAAAGAAAAAAAGAGAAAGAAAGGAAAAGTGAAAAAGGGACAAAAAAGCGAAAATAAGGTAAAAATAGGCCTAAAATGGCTTAAAATACATTGAAATAGGCTAAAAACTGCAAAAAAATTCGCGATAATGGCGTCAGCATATGTCAAAAATGGCGTCATAATTTTAGGGTACTTTTTCATTTTTTTTTTGGGGGGGGGCAAATCCTTTAATAGGGGGGAGGTGAATTTCTAGACCGTGCACAGGTCTGCTATATTAATATCCTAAAACGGGGCAAGCCAAGTTTTTTAACGGAAATATTAAAAGAATATAAAAACAAAGCAAAAAAGTCAAATAGAAATAAAAAATAACGCAAAAATGTTACATTTTTTCAAAAGAAGTCAAGTATTGCTGAAATAGTGCAACAATTAAACAAAAACTGCTGCTAAATGTCACAAATATAAGATTATTATATGTTTGGTATTAAGTTTTTTTGCAGGTGAAGCAAGGACGTAACCAGGGAAGAGGCAAGGGGGCGGCCGCCTCGTCCCTGAAACGGTCGCCAGGTGGTAAAATTTGAGGGTTTTCAGGAGCTAAAAATTCAAAATTTGTTAGCGCCTCATTAATCGCTTGGTGCTATACTATAAAATAGTTTTAGTGTCACAATTGACCACCAAAAAGCAAAAAAAATTTTCTGCTTCACTTTGCTCAGCGGTCAAGTTCCATGATATGCATATTTTTCACAATTTATCTTGCCTAATGTTATTGAAAAAAGCCAATAATTTTAATAAACAATAAGTACTAGTACTACCCATCAAGCAAAACAAACAATCATATTTGGTTGATTTCTGTATATATACCTTTCCCCTCCTTAAATTTTCCCCGCCTATAGCTCAGTAACTTTTTTCCATAGGTAGGGTAACTGACTTAATTTTGGCCACCTTTTTTTTATTTTTTTTGGATAAGTTTTTTCTGGTTTTTTCAATCGACCCCAAATTTGGTCCAAAAATGAAACAATACCTATTTTTGTTATTCCAGTGCAAAATTTTAAAATTGTTGTTACACTTAAAGATCAGTGGAGGTTTAAAGTTGTTTTTTGTAGTGGTCGAAATTAAGGCGCGAACCATTAACTTTGGCCACCTAGAAAAAACTGGCTATAACTATTGCCAAAACAAACAATAAAAATTTTTAAAGGTTGCAAGTTTATCTGTAGGTATTGTTCTTGTTACAGATAACTTAATTTTTTCCCATTTGCAAACTTTAATAGTTATTAGCAAGACTTTTAATAATTATGTTGAAACCTTAGAAAACAAGTTTTAATAACTTATATTTTTTGTTCAATTTTTATTTTTGGCTTAAAAAACGTCAGAACAAAGTCAAACGAGCAAAAAAAAATTCTTTATAAATACGGTACTATGATGATATTTAAAAACAGCAAGAAACGGCAGGTTCTTTCACTTAAATTTTAAGGTGAACAAAATTAACGGAATCTTAAAATGCACAGTTAGTTAAACGCATTGCAAAGTGATTTAAAAAAAATATCAAAACATGAAAATTAACTACTTTGAGAAAGAAGCCAGGAAAAATAACAACCGCATAATCAAACACCCCCCAAAACCCATCACCCCAAACATCCCCCCCCCCCGGCCCCCCCCCCCCCCCCCCCCCCCCCCCCCCTTAAATAGAAGATAAATTTTAAATTAAAATTATAGAAAAGAGGAAAAAAAAAAGAAAAAAAAAAAAAAAAAAGAAAAAAAAAAAGAAAAAAAAATTTTAAGGTTATGTAGTGTTTCGTTCTAAATTTGATGCAGTTTAAACACAAAGCAAAAATTATGAAAATCACAAAAAATTCACTTTTTTCTATGATGATGTAAAATAACAAAAATAAAAAACTTTTGCAAAAACACTTTATTCAACATTAATCCAGTTACTTTTGTGCTAGTTTTTTTGTGTTTTGAAAATAAGCCAATTTTCTAACACCCTAAATTTGGTGGCCGAAATTAAGGCCTGGCCGAAATTAAGTGTGATATTTTACTGTAAAAAACATTAAGATGCTGCTTATCTGCTTCGGTTACAGTGTGGGTGTAGCCAGAGAGTCTAATCTAAAAGGTTTCTAAATCCCTTTTATGTGAAATAGGTTTCTGCCGGAAGGAAAAAAGGCGAGGGGGGGGAAACCCCAAAAGGGGGGGATCAGAAACGAAATCCCCTTTTATGTGAAATCCAGGTTCTGCAACTGTCCCCACGCAACAATTTTTCGAGCATTCTATCGTTTTTCGATTAAAAATGGGTAAAAAACGCTATTTTAGGTAAAAAGCCTTTTAAGCATGACTATTATTGTAAAAAAGCATACATGGGGCAAGTTGGTCCGGAGTGGGGGGGGGGGGGGGTTAAACCCCAAATTAGGGGGGGGGGGTTAAAATCCGAGAAACGCAAAATACCCATATCGTTTTTGTTCTGGAGTGCATTTTACCCATATCGTTTTTCGATTTTGAAGGAAAAATAGGTAAAAAACGCTAATTTTAGGTCAAAAAGCCCTTTTTATAGCATTTTTGAGCTTTTTATTGCTTAAAACATTCCTTTTGACCTAACTTAACTTTGGGGGCAGTTAGAAGTCATTTTAAAGACATTTTTTTTCTTCATTTTTCCAAAATTGGGGGGGTTAACTTTTTCTCTCCCCCCACTTCTGAGTGGGGGGGCCCCCCCGACCCCCGGCCCCGGGGGGGGTTACCCCCCCCCAACCCCCCCCCGCGCCCATTATGGGCTGTTAACTCTTCCCCCCCCCACCCGCTGCTTCTACCCCCCTCTCCAATTTGGGGGGGGAGTTAACCCCCCCCAACCCCCCGTGCCCATGTATGTTATTAGGCCAAAAAAAGTATTATACAGCTTTATCTTTTATCTACGCTTATTCCTGCTGTTTTAACCTTTTCTAAAATTAGGGGAGCCCCCCGCCCGGCGAAGGCTCCGTCCCCACCCCCCAAAAATTTGTTTTGTACTGAAATCGGCCCCCTCCCCTAAAAAAATAAAACCCTGGGTACGTCCCTGGGTGAAGCAGTGGGGGCATTAAAATAAAAAGGAAGCACTAGTACAGCTACTTATAAAGTCTACTAAAGGCACATACAATTCCCCGACAAGTGGCGTAGTCAGGATTTCGTAATGGGGAGGGGTGCACTTATTTTAAATTTTTGAAAGGGAGGGGGGGGGTGGGTTGTAGGAGGGTTGTACTACATATTTTCAAAATACCGTTAAAAAGATAATAAAAAGAGGTAAAAATTTTCGCACTGCGTGAGTCATGAATACCATTAAAAATTGCGCAAAATCACGAAAATGTTTTTTTTTTAAATTGTCATTAATTTTTATCAGAAACATCATTTAAAAGCTATAAAAAGATAGGTACATAAGTTTCAAACGCAGAGCAGAGCGAAGCGCGAAAAAATTTAAAAATTTCTTGTGAACCCCCAAAATTTTTATTTCTGCCGACCAAATAGGAGGGGTTTTCACCCCTACAACACCCCTGAATACGCCCTTGCCCCCAACTATATATATTATATATATTAAATTATTTATAAATATTTATATATATAATATATATATAAATACAGACCTGAGCACTGCCCCCCGGTGTTTTATTGAGTGGGGAGAGATAAATCCAAAACGGGGGGGCATGGGGTGTCAACTTTTTTGAAACGCCAACTCTGCTTGCCCCCCCCCCTCCCCCCTCCCTGGGGGGAGCAAGCAGAGAAGAAAGGAAAAAAGAGACAAAAAAAGCGAAATTAAGGTTAAAATAGGCATAAAATGGCTTGAAATTCATTGAAATAAGCAAAAAACTGCAAAAATTTTGTGACGATACCGTCATTATAGGTGAAACATGGCGCTTTTTTGGGTACTTTCCCCCCATTCTATTGGAGGGGCAAATCTACCAATAATAAAGCGGGGGGGCATTTTCAGGTATACATGGGCACGGGGGGGGGTTGGGGGGGTTAACCCCCCCCAAATTCTGAGAAGGGGGGTTTAACCCCCCACTCAGAAGTGGGGGTGGGTGAAAAAGTTAACCCCCCAATTTTGGAAAAATTAAGAAAAAAAATCTCTTTAAAATGACTTCTAACTGCCTTTAAACTTAAGTTTTGAGGTCAAAATCAACGTTTTAAGCAATAAAAAGCTTAAAAATGCAAGAAAAAGGTCTTTTTGACCTAAAATTAGCGTTTTTTACCTATTTTTTCTTCAAAATCGAAAAACGATATGGGTAAAATGTACTCCAGAAAAAAATATGGGTATTTTGCGTTTCTCGGATTTTAACCCCCCCCCTAATTTGTTTAACCCCCCCCCCACTTCAGACCAACTTGCCCATGTATGTTTTCAGGTCTGTAAATATATACATATATAATATATATAAATAATCAGACCTGTGCGCGGTCTGGAAATGCCCCCCGCTTTATTAGAGGATTTGCCCCAACCCGCCCAAAAATGAAAAAGTACCCAAAAATTATGGCGCCATTTTTGACCTATAATGACGCCACCATCGCGAAATTTTTGCAGTTTTTAGCCTATTTCAATACATTTTAAGCCATTTTAGACCTGTTTTTACCTTATTTTCAGCAGTGCACAGGTCAGTATTATATATATATATATATATATATATATATATATATATATATATATATATATATAACCGACAATAGACACTTCACTCTATTGGTATTTTTTTAATGGGCCGGTATCAGTTGACACTGCAATGGTAAACAGGAGATGCAGCTGTTAAAAGTGGATGATAAAATGATGAACATTCGATCGTCATTAAAAGAAACCGAAGAAAAATTAAAGCAAATACAAGAATCACTCCAAACATTTAGGTAACAAAATTTAGCATTTATTCGGCCTACATAGGCAAGTTGATTCGGAGGGTGGGGAGAGTTATTAAACTCCTTTCCCCGAATTTGGAAACCCCCAGCCTCCATGCCCATCTATGGTGTTCAGTACCGTTAAGCGTTAGGCGACGCTTATTTGTAGTATTTTAATAAAACTATATTTAATATAAATGTTGTTATTTTTCAATAAAAACCCCAAAACTGCCGTTCGTTACCCTCATTTAAAAACGAAGTAAAACCAAACATTTAAAACCGGGAAATTTTTTTATCACTGAAACTGTGAAATGATTTCGTTTAGTTAAGTTTTCTGGGGAGTCTTTTAGCGATTGGGATGTGATAATTTTTCATTCTAGCACTAGCCCAACCATAGATGAACACGGTCAAAAAGCTAGGAGGGAGTGTTTACCCCGGGTAAATGACATTTCAAAATCTAGGGGGGGATCGAACCCCATAAGGGGAGAAAAAAAAAGAAAGAAAAATTAAATAAAAAAAAAGAAAAAAAAAAAACCCCAAAAAAAAAAAAACACAAAAAACACCACCAAACCCCCCCCCCCCCACGAAACCCCCCCCAGAAGGGGGGGGAGCCCCCCAACCCCCCCGCCCCCCCCCTCTAGCTTTCTAGGGGGGGTCGACCCGCGGTGGAAGATTTTAAAACCTAGAGGGGGTCAGGTGGAGTCCAACGCCCGAAGCAAAATAGTTTTAAACCATTAAATGTTTAGTAATAGTTTTTTTATAAGATAATACTACATTTCATTGAATAAAAAGCGATATTTTGATATAAAAAGGTGTAGTGTAAAACATGAATTTGTGTTAAAAATTCACGTTTTTGGAAGACAATTTAGTATAAAAAAAGTAACTAAAATTTTCCCAAGAGGGGAGGGGGTGGTCAGATTTTGAAATCCAGAAGGGGGTTAGGGGTAAAAACTTTGAAAATTTCAGGGGGGGTTGAATTTTTTTTCTAGGGGAAGGGGGCAAAATTTCAAGGCTAGGAGGGGGGAGGTGGACCCCACCCTACCCTCCTTGTTCATCTATGAACCCAACCCACCGAATTGCCTTCCTTTCTGCTCTCCTACAAAATGTCTTTGGCTTCAATTCAAAAATTATTTGTTTTAAAGATGTTCCTTTATTTTGTCTTTAGACATTTTTTCGTTATTAAAACATTTTTTGTGTTTATTTTTAAAATCATTATTTATATCAATAAAGCAATAACAAAATCACAAATAAAAAGTGGCTCCTAATTAAGTTACCCATATTATTTTCCGCGCTTCCCAATAAGCAAGTAACGAGAATTATCTAGTTTTCGATACAATAATACAGACCTGTGCACGGTTTGAAAATATGCCCCCCTTTTCTGGAGGATTTGCCCCCTTTACTGCCCCCCCCCTCCGCCAAAAAATAAAAAATACCCTAAAAATATGACGCCATTTGACCTATGATGACGCCTCAGCTCGGAATTGCATAGCCTATTAATTAAGCATTAGACCTATTTACCTATTCCGCTTTTTCCCTTTCTCTTTCCCTCTTTTCTCTTTTCTCCTTTTCTCTTTTTTCTTCCCCCCGCTTGCCCCCCCCCCTTATCATCAAAAAATGCCCCCCCTGCCCCCCTCTATTCCCCCCCTTCGTCCCCGGGGGATGATAATATTATGTTATAATAATAATATAATAAAAAGTAACATAGTACAGAATTTACCAATATTTTATAATTATGACAAGATGCCGCCTGGTTTAATGGCGAGGTGGCGCTCACAACAGTCCAGCAAATTTTTTTCATTAAGATAATGTTTTGTTATGATTTAAAGTAACAATCAATGCGTTTCGATCGTGTTTACACCATTACTCTGTCGCTGGTCGCTACGTTGTAAGCATAGGTGGGCAGGGGGGGGTTATACCCCCAAAATTTCGGATTTTGCTGACACCCCCCCCCCTAAATTTGGGGTACCCGGGGACGCCCCCCCCCCCCCAAATTCGCCCTTCCCGGATAAAAATTTTTAAGTGTTATAAAACGACTAAAAAAAATTTTCCGCGCTTCGCGCGGAGAGTTAATTGTTAATTGATAAATTTATCTTAGTTTTTCGATTACAAATCAATTATTCCGTTCAGTAGTTAAGGTATACAGTTTAATAAAACTACTATAAACACTATTAACCTTTAATTAACGTTTTAAACGCATGTTTTAAATGTGTAGGTAAAAGAAACCTTAAATTTTGAAATAAGTATCATCTGGAATTAAAATTTCAAGTGTATTTTAGCGCCTTAAATTAAAAATTTTCTCCCCCTGGGGGCATTCTGCCCCCCGGACCCCCTGACAAGGGGCTCCGCCCCTTGACCCCGCTGGGGGGCTCTCGCCCCTCCCCCAGACCCCCCATATCTGGGGGGGTGCCGAGCCCTTCAGGGTTACTAGGGCCCAGGACCCCCCCTGGAGTGGAAATCCTGGGCACACCACTGCAAAAGGGGGGTCTGTCTAACCCCAAATTTTTCCCTTTGCCGACCTAAAAGAGGTGTCTAGACCCCCCTGGCTACGCCCATGTATGTATATAATCTTTAATTAAATATAAGATTATGGATTAAAAAGTTTGTGATACTTGACTTTATAATCAAGACAATAATATTATTATTTTATTATTACATTTAATTATTAAAAAAAAACTATGATTTCTAATCTAATTATAAGAATATATAAACACATTATTAATAAAAGAATTAAAAAATAAAATTTGTAAGTTGCAATAAGGTCTTATTTCAATTTTACACAGTTTTAAAGCGTTTATAAGCTTGTTTTACGTTTTTTTACGCGTTTTAAGCCCATTTTAAGGCAGCGCGGAAATATTGGGTACACCCCCCTCAAAATTTGGGTCTTGCCGGACACCCCCCCGACAGCCCCACCCCCAAAACCGGGCCCCGGTTGTAAGCGTGTTGTCATTTGTCACCTATCACTCCGGTGTAAGACAGACTAGTGTCTCAATTTGTATAAAGCTATTTTCCTTACAAAATTTGCTATTTATAAAAAATATTTATAATATTTGAAAGTATAAAAAAAACTGATGCCGGCCGTAATCAATGTTTAAAAACGGATTGGGTCATGTTATATTAAAATACCGTGTTTTATATTAAGATAAACTCGTGAATACATTTTTCAGCATTTAAAAACCACAAACGAACCAATTATTTTTTAAAAGCAACAGGCGAAATGTTTAAAATATTATATTATAATATGCATATAATTTTGGTTTTGCTAAAAACACTTTTCTAGTTTCCTAAATTGCCTATTCAAAATAAATTATAGATATCCGTAAAATTAAAAAAATTGTAATTAAAATATGATCTTTATCATCATTATCATGATCATTGTGGTCTTTTTTGGTGAAAATCAGCTTCTTCTCTGCTGTAAATCCCGTTTATCCCAGTTTATCAAGAAAACTGTCCCAAAACGGCGCAAAGGAGGCAAAACACGTTGAAATAGGCTTAAAATACGTCCCGGTAAATTAAGACAAGATTTTAATTTTATTTTAGAGAGATGAACCAAATATGATAAAATATTGATAGACTGGCGTATTTCTGAAGAAACTGAAGATGTTTGAATTTTCGAATGCAATTTGATTTATTATTAAAATACGTTATTAACATGTATGGGCAAGTTGGTCCCGAGTGGGAAGAGTTAAACCCCAAAATAGGGGGGCGGTTAAAATCCGAGAAACGCAAAATACCCTTATCGTTTTTTTTCCTGGGGTGCATTTTACCCATATCGTTTTTCGATTTTGAAGACAAAATAAGTAAAAAAAACGCTAATAAAAGGTCAAAAAGCCCTTTTATTTACATTTTTGAGCTTTTATTGCTTAAAACATTTATTTTGACCTCAAAACTTATGTTAGGAGGCAGTTAGAAGTCATTTTAAGACTTTTTTTCTTCATTTTTCCGAAATTGGGGGGTTAACCAATTCTCCCCCTACTTTTGAGTGCAAAGGGGGGTTAAGTTAAACCTCCTCAAAATTTGGGGGGATTAACCCCCAACCCTCCCCCCGTGGCCATGTATGGTTATTAATAGGTTTTCAAAACTGTATGAAAGTATCAAAACAGTATGAAACAGCTAACGTAATAAAATAAAAGAAATTAATAATGCAAAATATAGGTAAACTGTAAACAATGAACGGGTAAAAAATGTACTTGAATAAAGTTTTAGAAAAGTAAACTAAAAATTTTTTAGAAATTCAATCAGATAAGATTTTTCCGTTTGTTTACTGGTTGATGTTTTTTAAAAGGTTTCTTATTAACGTTTTGATATTGTTTTGTATGTTTAATTTCATGCCATAACTAAAGCGGTTATTTATTATTTAAATGCTTAAATTTATATAAATTATGTTTTACTAAAAGTAGTCGGTTTACTAAAATGTCCGAATGGGACAAAAAGTGAAGAAATACACAACAAAACAAAAACAAAAATAACAACCCCCCCAACCCCCACCCCCCCCCCCCCCCCCCCGCACTTTAATTACGCCAACGCTTGCTCAAATAAAGTTACGGCTATGATGTCGATTATATTTTGCCGGTGGAAGGAAAAGATAAGTTATATAGCAGATAGTAGTTACAATACAATAGGCAAATATATTTTTTAAATCGCCCTCTTATTATGCGCACGCAAAGTAAACAAGTCAGGTACATCATCGGTTTAAAAAATTAAAATTCGTTTAAAGCATAAAAATAAAATTTAGTTTTGCCGGTTCTAAAAAACTCTGTTTTTTAACGGAATTGACTGACTTAACGAGACTTTTTCCCAAATTTTGTGAAACTATAATATTATAATACATTACTGCAATTTATTTGTTATTTTTGTTATAATTTTCATTTGTTGCACAGCTTTATAATGTAAGAATTGGCTTTGTGTGGTAAAAAAAAATTTTTTTTTGTGGTAATACTCATTTTGTTATATTTTGTCATTTTTTGCCAAACAAGTATGCTTTACTACAATTTAATTCCCTATTTTTTAATAAAATTCTTGGATACAAATATTAATGTGCTTTGTGTAGTAAAAAAATAAAGTTTTTTTGTTCTATTGTGGTACTTACTTTTTTATTGTCTTATTTATACATAGACTTGTCAATTTATAACTCGCCAAATCTGGAACTTTTTGGTAGTAGTAGCAAAAATATATAATATACCGAAAAATGTGCAACTCCTATATAAAAAAGTGCGGAAAAGGTGGCCTTTATAATGAGCCTCTCCATTTAAATGACACTCTCCATAATAATGGCAAAGTAGCCATTTTAATGCGGGAAAATATGCTGTTCGCCTACGTTATTCAGCACAAATGTGCGCGGATCAATAAAAACATTTTATTTCATTTGCGGGATTTGTGCGCATTTAGTGTAAAGTGACATAGGCGATTGGCATAATCCTTTGAATTAAAAGGCCATTATTATGGAGGGAGGGTGCCATTTAAATGGAGAGGCTCATTATAAAGGCCACCTTTTCCGTACTTTTTTATATAGGAGTTGCACATTTTTGGTTATATTATATATTTTTTTGTATTAATTATTTATAACTGTGTTGCCATCAAAAACTTTGACAAAATCTTTATATTTTAACTGCAAATCCCCTCAAAAAGATACGGATAACCAAGAAAAACAATAAATAAAAACAGAAAGCAGCAAAGAAAAAACCAACAAAACCCAACCCACAACGAATATACAAAACCAGAGCAGAAGAGCGAGCCGCCAAAAAAACAACCAACTAAAAAAATAAACAGCAGCTAAACATCACAGAATCCTCTACCACACGCTCGATCCCTTCGCTCTAACCCAGACGCAATCACCCCAAATAATACAACCAAAAACAAAAAAAAAACCACTAAAGAAAAAACTATACTAGCACCCAAACCCAAACCCTAGTTAAGCCCGACATACATATTATCTCAACGCAAAATCTAAACACGCATACATATACTAAATAATAAGATACAAAAAATAAGCGGTATAATATACTCTTAAAAAGAAAATAAAACAAAATACCTATACCTACTACAATACCACAAGACCATCAAAAACCACAAAACACCACACAAACCACCGCAATTAATCCCTATAAAAATACCTAAAAATATATAACCGAAAAAAAAAATTAACCTCAATATACCCCAAAACGCCAGAAAAAACTTACCCTCCACCCCCATGAAACCCCTCCTACCCCTCACCCCTACACCCCTCCTACCCCTCCGACATACTCTCTACCTACCTCAAACACAACACAAAAACCTACAAAACAACAAAATAAAATAAACAAAAAATTCATAAAACATACACACCAAAAAATAAAATACAAAAAACACCTATTCAAAAAAACAAAAATATAAACCTCTCCATAAAACACCTCCATAAAATCCCCCAAACAGCAAAAAAAAAAAAACTAAAAACCATAACAATCACATATAACACAAAAACCCCCACACCCTAAACCCAACACAAAAACCCCAAAAAACAAATATATAAAAAAAACAAAAAAAAACCAAACAAAAAAAACACCAAAACCAAAAAACAAAAAACCAAAACCACACATATATTTTTGGTAGTAGTATGTTAACCTTATGAAAATTAATCCAATTCTGTTTAACAAGAACCATAATTTAAAAATTATAATTACGGTTCGTTTTGTTCAAAGGTTAATAAAAAAGTTTTATTGGTGAAATTTTTGTTTTGTTTTCAAAAAGGCATAATTACCTGAAGTACTGAAAATTGTTTTGTTTGATTATTGTAGTAATTTTCTCAAATTTAAACAAGCGAAATCAATTTTTGGTGCATTGTAATGCCATTAATTAAATTTTTAACGGGCGGCGTCTACTACAGTATTAAATTTCTGACACCTCTTTCCAACCAAGAGGATTTCCGTGTCGCTCAAAGACCATGTCCACATTAAACAAGCGGGAGAAAAATTTACGGAAGGGTTTTCCCTGCTGTGGCAGAAAATGAAGGAAGGAATTCTTGCACGTTTAAAATTAAGGATGTGAGATTTTTTTTATAAAAAGTTATTTAATGCTTTTTTTAAGATATGTCTTTTTTTAAAATTCGCTCGTATATTGCTGCAATGATGTCCCCGCGGAGGTTTTTCAATTTTCAGGCAAGGGGTCCAGTTAAAAAGATATAGTGGCACAAAATGCGAATTTCAGATTTGATAAACTGATTATGTGTTGGTTTTCTTGTGTTATTGACTATACTATAAATGAGTTCTGTCTTGAAAATAAATTGATAATTCATAATTACAATTTTGTCACTTGAAGTACCTATAAAGTTCTAATGTTAATATTCCAAAGATATTCAATACCATCGAATGGGTTTTATTTTAATTGAATTGGTTAGTAAAAATGACAAAATTCGAATGCTTGTTCCTACAAACCACCTGTTTTTGATTCTGTAAATGCAGCTCTTTTTAGCGATTTCTTAAAATTTGTTTGTAACGTACCGTATGCGTCAATTATATGCGCGGATTTGAGCTTGCCGTATATCGACGGAAAAATTTTGCTGCGTTTCAAGAGCTGACAAAACACGTGAAATAATTTAAATCTTGCGTTTATAATGGGTTAACCCAATTTGTCGCCTCCCTTAGTACTACGGGGGTTAACGTTCTCTTCGTTTTCCCCGTAACACACCTAATGCAATTTTCGACATGGAATCAATATATCCTCTCTACTTGTCATTTAAATTATAAATGGTATCCCGTCATTTAACGGGTGTAATACATGGAGGAAAAATGGTACAGCTTACGGGTGGACCAAGGAGAAGTGCAAGGGAAAGGGTGTGAGGGTTTTTGTCAGTGGCGTGCCCAGGATTTCCTTTCGGGGGGGGCGGTCTGGGGGGTACATACTAACCCTAAGGGGTGGCCTGGGGGGCGGCAGCCCCCCAGAAATGGGGTGTCTGGGGAGCGAGAGCCCCCCAGTGGGGTCAAGGGGCAGAGCCCCTTGTCAGGGGGGCAGAATGCCCCCCGAGGGAGAAAATTTTTAATTTAAGGCACTAAAATACACTAGAAATTTTAATTCCAGATGATAATTAAAACAAAATTTAAGGTTTTTTTATTCCTATCTATTTTAAAACATGTGTTTAAAACGTTAATAAAAGGTTAATAGTGTTTATAGTAGTTTTATTTCCTTAACTATTAAGCGGCAAAATCGATTTGAAATTGAAAAACTGAGGTAAATTGTCAATTTAAACTACCCGCGAAGCGGGGAAAATTTGGTTTTTTGACTATTAATATGCTTTTGGAAGGCATCAGAAAAGTTTCTGTATTAATATTTAAAAAAAAAATTTTCTCTACCAAAATTCAAAAAATGTAAGGGTCCCTCCCCTCTTACGAAAAAATCCGGCTTCGCCGGATTTCGGGGGAGGGGGGCGGCGGCTCCCCCCGCCCCCCCTGGGTACGCCACTGGTTTTTGTAACTACTGATGCAAAGGTAAGTGCGCGGAATTATTTTGGTTTGTCTTGACGAATAAAACGATGAATCAAGATAATCAGGACAATTACTCAATCAATATGTTCAAGGCAGACAATCAATCCCAATCCAGAACAATTTCATTACAATAATAATTATAACATGCCCTTTAAATCCTTTGACAAGGTTGCCTTTAGTCATATCATGCTGCACTGGCCCGAAAATTGTGAAATTTTAAGACCGATTTACGGAAGTATTTTTTTCTCAGAACAGATTTATTGATGTTTGGAATGATCTTCATAATGAAATAAAAAAATCCAAATTCATAAAGATATTTCGCGAGAACCTTAATAAGCATAGGTGAAAAAGAGGGGGCAGGGTGGGGTCCACCTCATAGGTGGGCAGGGGAGGGGTTGGGGGGTTATACCCCCCAAAAATTTCGGATTTTATTGACACCTCCCCCCCCCTCTAAATTTGATGTACCCGGGGGACACTCCTCCCTCCCAAATTCGCCTCCCAGAGAAAAATTTTTAAGCGTTATAAAAGGACTAAAAAATTTTTTCGCGCGGAGAGTTTATTACCTTGTTTATGTCATATAAATTATTATTTTCCTATTATTCAATAAAAATAAGTCTATAAAACAAAGAAAAAATTTTTAGAAACAATTTGATACCTTAAAATTTTCGATTTCCAAAACATTACAGCTAAAAATGAGTACATTGAATTACAGCTTAGCAATGCAAAGTACCAGAAAATGTTTTTAAAATTACTTCTAACCTTTAAATTTTTAATACCACTATATAACAAATCTAAAGGGGGGGGGTCCAGCGTGTTTATATCAAGATTAAAAAACAAAGTAACACAAATTTGGAAGTGGATACCAATTGAAACATAGAGAATGGGGTGGGTATAGCGTGGTCATACCAAGATTACAAAACAAAGTAATACGAATTTGCAAGTGGAGACTATATAATTAATGGGACGCTGAGCGAAGCGCGAGAAAATTTTTTAAAATGGTCGTTCTAGACCCCCCAAATTTTTATCCATGGCGACCCAAAACGGAGGGGGGTTTAACAACCCCAAAATTTTCCCTTTGCCGACCTAAAAGGGGGGTCTAGACACCCCCTGGCTACGCCCATGTATGTATCTGATCTTTAATTAAATATAAGATTATGGATTAAAAAGTTTGTGATACTTGACTTTATAATCAAGACAATAATATCACTATTCTATTATTACAAAATTATTAAAAAATCTATGATTTCTAATCTAATTATAAAAATAATATAAACACATTATTATTAAAAGAATTAAAAAATAAAATTTATAAGTTGCAATAAGGTCTTGTTTTAATTTTACATAGTTTTAAAGCATTTATAAGCTTGTTTAAGGTTTTTTTACGCGTTTTAAGCCCATTTAAGTCAGCGCAGAATTATGCCATACAAAACAACAGTTCTATAAAAACATTTTTGAGAAAAACTCAAAAAACAAATCATTATCAACAGTTTTAAACAAGATGCTACCATACATAGGTGAGAAAGGGGGTAGAGTGGGGCTCACTTCACCCGCCCCTAGCCTCGAAATTTTGGAACCCCCCTCCCTTAGACGAAAATCCAGGTCCCCCCTCCCCAAATTTCCGAATTTTTTACCCCTAACCCCCTCTAGAATTAGAAATCTAACCCCCCTCTCTCCCTTCAAGAAAATTTTAGGAACTTTTTTAATACTAAATTTTCTTCCAAAAACGTGAATTTTTAACACATATTCATGTTTTTACACCCTTTTTACACCAGAATATCGCTTTTTATTTAATAAAATGTAGTATTATCCTATAAAAAGAACATTTATTAAAGTTATTATGGTTTAAAACTGTTTTGCTTTGGACACCGGACCCCACCTGACCCCCCTCTAGATTTCAAAATTTTGCACCCCGGGTCGACCCCCCTAAAAAGCTAGGGGGGTCCGAACCCCCTGGGACCCCCTCCTAGAATTCAAAATTCGATTTACCCCGGGTAACCACCCCCCTAGCTTCCCGGACCGTTCTCACCTATGTTAAAAAGCTTAATAATTCTCTCTTTACCAAATATTGTTTATTTACACGTTAAAGTTATGATTTCGAACGTCTTTGTGCCCCTTGCTTTTCTGTCTTTTTTCACTCTATTTTTTTATTTATATTATTTTATTTTTATTATATTCTAATTTAATGTAAGTGTTCTATATTTATTTCGTGTAGTACCTTTTGAATAAATCTATTTCATCTAAAGGAAGATTGATCGCAGGCATACATGGGGAAGTTGGTCCGGAGTGGGGGGGGGTTAAACCCCAAATTAGGGGGGTTAAACTCCGAGAAACGCAAAATACCCATATCGTTTTTTTTCTGGAGTGCATTTTACCCATATTGTTTTTCGATTTTGAAGAAAAAATTGGTAAAAAACGCTAATTTTAGGTCAAAAAGCCCTTTTTATCGCATTTTTGAGCTTTTTTTTGCTTAAAACATTCATTTTGACCTTAAAACTTAAGTTTGAAAGCAGTTAGAAGTCATTTTAAAGACATTTTTTTCTTTCTTCATTTTTCCAAAATTGAGGGGGGTAACTTTTTCTCTCCCCCCCACTTCTGAGTGGGGGGGGGTTAAACCCTCCTTCTCAGAATTTGGGGGAATTAACCCCCTCCCAACCCCCCGTGCCCATTTATGATCGCAGGTGAAAAGCCTGGAGGAATAGCCGTACTTTTTTAGGAGGGTTGCGGTTTTTCTCAGCGTTTTAAGTAGTACTGAGAGAGAACTTCCTTCCTCCTTCCCCAGAGTTTTATAGGGTTGTCCGGGATACCCCCAAATTTTGAAGAAAAATAGTCTCACCAGTTTCAAAATTTTTTTGGAAAGGGCGCGGAACTAACCTACCAACAAATTTATATATAATTTAAATTATTTTTTTTTACAATTTTACAGGGCTAATTTTGCATTTAAAATGGCTCATATGAAAAGGCTGCCACCGTTGCCAACGCTTAGGGACCTCATTCGCATGTATAACCTCCGAGCCAAAAAGCAACTGGCCCAGAACTTTCTTTTGGATATGCATGTAACTAGAAAGGTACGGGAGCGAATTTAGTGTTTATTAGTTGCCTTGTGCGCTTTAAAGTCAAACGGTTTTCAGTTTGTTCAGTAAATCAAGAACATAACACAGGAGAATGTCCGACTGTACTCAAAATTTTGAACCAAAATTTTACAAGAAATGATGCACATGCGCAATCTAGTGCGACTTCTACCAAAAAGTCGCTATTTTCTGCTAGTTTTCGCGTGCAGCGTTTTTTAACGCAGTGTTAGTTTTCTTGCAGTGAAAATAGCAATTTTATTTGCATTCAGTGCTGTTTTTTTGCACTCATTGCGATTATTTTCCAGATCGTGCACAGGTCTGAATATAATATATGGACTAGAGAATAGATGCACTTTTTACAAAAATATCACACATATATTGTTGCAATCTCTGTGAGGATTATTGTAAAATATTTATTGTAAAATATTTATTGTAAAAACATTCCTTCAATGAAGTAAATTAAAGTAAAAAACATCGATATCGATTTAAAAAGATTTTTTTATTAATCAAATATTTTTTGTAATCGTACATGAAGTTCTCGACTTTTCAAAATTAGAGAAAATAAATTTACGATTAAATAAACCCGTAAATTCACTAAAAACATTTTTTAAGTTGATCCAATTTGATGGGAAATTAATGGAAAAAATCGTCAGAAAATCTTCTCGCTTTACTCTCAAAATAAACTCCTTTGTACATTACTGGCTAAATTTGTAATATTTTACTAAAAGCTTTAAACCGAGATTTTTAGTCATATATCAAAGTCGTATCAACCGTGCATGGCAAGCAGAAAATGGCGGTTGGAGTTTATACTTCTTAAAAATTACGAAATTGTTGACACTCATCTCCCCGAAATTTGGAAGTTTTTTAAAAACCCTCTGCCCTCCTTCTTAAAAATTGGGTGGCTCCCCAGTACTAAAACGTTTAAACTAAGACTGGGAGTTGAGTTACCCCCTCCCAAAATTGTCGATCGCAAAAAATTGTCAGGGTGTACTTCTCACAATCCAGGAGGCTGCCTATCTAAAGCTTCGGGTTTTTTTCATTGAAAAAGGGGGCGGGGCACTGCGCTTTCCACCAAATTTGTCTAATACACAGTTTTTTGTCTAATACATACTTTTGCTAATATACAGCGTTTCGAACTTAACAAATATAGCTAAACTTAGTTTTCTAGTTTTTTTATAGGTAATAATACCAAAAATATATAATATACCGAAAAATATGCAACTCCTATATAAAAAAGTGCGGAAAAGTAGACCTACTGATAGCAATACGTAACTGAACGAATACGTACATATACAACGTATTGCTCAATGGTCGCTATTCGCTCAGCAACGTAAAGTTTGTCCAACAAATCACTTCCGCCACTTCATTTTTTGGCAGAAAAATCGAGTTTCTTTGAGTGGGAAATGCAATATCTCAAAGAATACAGCACCAATTTTAACAATCAAGGTATAAATTTAGAGTAGAAGTAGAAAATAGCCGCTTTCTTTGAGTGCATATTTTGTAACTTAGTTTTTTATACCCAACAGGCAAGTACAGAATTATCAAAATAACGCCATTTTTTGAGTCATCATATCTCCTTGTGGAAAAATTTTTGTGGGCTATTGGAGGTAGAGGTAAGGTTTTCACATAAAATAATTAAAATCTCAGACAAAAAGGTTGATTCGGTACGGTACCGCACCTAAGCAATCCACATGTAGATTTTTTATCATGTAGAAATACAAAATTGCTTAACCCAAAACCAAAAATTAATTTATTTTACATAATACACTCTTAAATAATTCAAATTCGTTAAGATATTCTACGTTGTAAAATACAAAACAATTTATACGTCCGATGCAACAAAAAACCTAAATATTCAACGTTACATTGAAAAAAAAACCTCATCTGAGGATTTTAATCTGAGATTTGTAGTTTTTTGAACTTTGCAAAAGTAAAAATTGTAAAACGCAATATGCATTAAATATTATCATAAAACAAATAATTTTTCTTTGTTAAAATAAAAAAAAATAATAATATAAATAAAATGATTTTAAAAAAATTTAAAGTGCGGTATACTAAATCATGGCTCATTTTTTTGCTTGGATTGTGGTATCAATCAATGCTTCCGGTTTCATTGAGTAAAAAATTGTATTACAAAATTATTTAGCGGTTATTCAGATATTAGCAAGAATATCGTTTGGTTATTACAGATAATTTTATTGGTTTTTACCAAACACCAGCCACGGTGTGTTTTGTTTGCTTACGTTAGACTTTGCAAACGCATTCTTTCTTGTAAAAATTCAGATGTATTTAGAATATTTTATATGCAAATTTTACTATGAAAATATGCAAAATTTTTAATTATACTAATTTTTGTGTCTTTTTATTTATTATATTGAAGTTAAAATGTTTTATTTTAAATAAACGATTCGATGTATTTTGAGTTTAGTACAATATTGGCAGGTGTGCTGTGGTTTGTTTTTTAATCTCTCATTGGGCGTACATATTTACTATTGTTTAGCTGGCTGAGCGAAAAAGATTCAATGGAATAATGTAGCGATACTATCCTAACAACCGCTGAAATTTTTTTTTGTAATACAATTTTTTACTCAATGAAACCTAACGCATCGATTGATAACTAAAACCAAGCGAAAAAATATACCATGATTTAGTATACTGCACCTTTAAGGGCTTTAATATCCAAATAGCTATTATTTGCTTATATTTAAAATAAAACCCCATCATATTGTGAAAATATCATGTTTTTCAATTTAAACCAACAAATTGCGAAATTTTACAAGCGAAAGAAAGCAAAATTCAAGCAATAAAAGCTGTATTTAGTAAACAGTTAACTTAGCCGGTAGTTACAATTCTGTTAGTGGATCGGCCCCTGTTTGATTCTGTTAACTGATAAAAAAACTCCCATGCGCGTTTTTTTCATGCAGTTTGGAGGATTTATTCCATGCTTTTGGAAGTTCATACATCATGAACGCATCATCTGGCGCCTAGCCAGCAATTTATAAAGTTAGGCACATGAGTCGCACAGGAACGCTCAGGCACGGTCAGGAACGCTTAGGAACGATGACAATCACACCCTTTTCACTTGGTATAAATAAAATACCACTTCAAAAGGGCAAATACTAAAGTTTGAATACAATTTAGCTCTTTGCATGTAAATTTCTGGAAAACTAACTATTTTTATTTGTATTATACTTAAAAAAACGTTAAATTAAGTTTAAAAACTTTTAAAAAAGTTTAAAAATTGTGAATTTTAAGTAGAATATAATTCCGCGGCCATGGGCCGCTAGATATTATCTTCAAGGAGTGTACGGGTGTGCATTGCCGTGAAATTTCACTTTAGCCGCGCCTCAGCTTTAGCACTAAAAGTCCAAGAGTCGCTTTAGCCTTAGCTTTAGTACTAAGCCCAAAAAAGGTTTAATACTAAATCCCTTTAGCCTTAACTTTTGCCAAACAGAAAAAATAAACATATTTGAAAAATATTCAATAACTATCTTTTTATTTTAAGGCAATTTTTAAAATCACAGTGTTAGATTTATAGTTAAAAAAACTCATCATTAACACGCTTTTAACGTACACTTTAATAAATTTTCATACATCTCATTGCAGTTTTAAATTTAAAAGCTTAGTCATCAAAAATTGTGAAATATTAAAAATAATTTTTTTCTAAGATAAATATATGTTTTTCTTATAACTTTTAAACAATTTTTTTTATTTAAAAAAACATGCATTGTGTATTAGTGATGCTCCATGGAGCTCTGAGCACCGGAGCTTCGGAACAAAGCTGCCCTTTTTGAAGCTACAAAGCAGAGCTCCGCTTTTAGGACATCTGGAACAACTACGGCTTTATTTTTGAACTAGTTTTATGAGTAATTAAACATTAATGTTTTAAATTATTTTGCCAAAGTTTTTTTTTTGTTTTCAAAACTTGTGTAAAAAAATAACAATCTTAAAAATGCCAATAGAGTAACTTTGGATATGTTTAAAACTTAAAAAAGAATAAAATCGCTCATTTAAGGGGCGGATTTCTGACGGTTGCACCATAGATCCTGGAGTTAATGAAAAAAAAGGAATTTGCTAAGGGAAAAAAATAAATAAAAAAATTTAGCACTACTAATATTAACTAATCGACCAAAGTCGCATAAGAAATATTCAGGTGTGAAAAGTGCGTTTGCAACTGTCAAATCACCTTAGTTTTTGGTTGGCAAACCGCACAAAAACTGCTGAGCGTACCTTTACTAAACTGAACATTATACTGAAGAGCCAATCAACTATGCACCAACTATTGTCACGCAAATTAAACTATTATTTCTTACGTGACTTAAGTCGCTTAAAATAGAGAGAAGTTAGGTATGTAAATAAAATTTGTTGATTTTAATTATGTCAATAAATAAAGTGCTTTGATATAAATGACATGCAATAGCATGATTTTCTATTTTTTTTTATGAAGAAATAAACCACTCACCTTTGGTTCGTCTTTAGTTTTTGTTTTTACCAGACTAAACAACAGTTTTAAACATTATAAATTGTATACAAATGATCTGCAGTGGAAGAGTGGGAAAAGTAAGCTTTAATATTTTAAAAACAAATAAGTCAACTAGTACAAATTGTAAGAACTTTTCATCAGTAAAAACTAAGTCTGACTCTTTTTCACTGAGATAAGTATTATAAAAAGTTATTCAAAGATTTGTAAGATATGCTTCTTTTCCAGTGCACATGATTTGGTACAAAATAACAAGAAGCATAACAAGTTGTGACTTGTGATATGAAATTTGTTTTAAAAATACTTCAATATTTTCTAAAAATTACAAATTTTTCTAAACGCTAATATTTTGGTTTGATAACACCATTTTTCGACATTATTTTTCGACACAGATATTTTGGTTGCATATCATAATATTTAATAGTAGTTGCTGACAAGGCAGCTAACAACTTTATTATTATATGTAAGCAATATTATATGGAAGTATTATGCAAAGAAATAATCTTTATTAATAATAATCAACTCAAAATAACCGGTAACTTTGTATATAGTTATAAAAATAGAGCATCTGAAGCGGATATAGTAAATAAGCATAACCTGGAAGTAAAGAAATTCGGTATACATATTAAAAAAGACCAAAATAAACTACCAGTTATATTTACAACTGCAAAACTACATAAATCACCCTATAAATACAAATTCATTTCTGGCTCAAAAAACTGCAGCACTAAATTTTGTAGTCTGATGATGGGGATAATTTTAAAACTGTTTTAAGAACACTTTGCAAGATACTGTACTACTATAAAATCATGAACTGGATTAAATGCATTTTGGTCAGTGGATAGAACTTTGCAAGTAATGGAAGCCTTGCAGGGTATTAAAAACCTAATAGCATCATTACGGCTGATTTCAGTACACTTTATGCCAGTTTGCCACATAATATTATTTATGATAATATGTTTAAGCTCATTGATATTCTGTATAAAAACCTGGGAAAAATATAGCAGTCAATATAAAAAAAGAAAAATGTTGGTTCTCTAATGACAATCAAAATAACTATTTTAATTATAACTAGCCTTGAAAAATGCTCTAAGAATAGAGCAGGAAAAAGGGGCAATTTCTTCCTGGGCGTGTGTTTATACAGAGAAGATGTGGAATAGTCTGAGATGGACATTAGTTGCACCATAAGAAAATTTTATTTGATTTGGCCAGCTTTCCACTGAATAAAAATTTCTACCATACAATAATAATTTGTTTATACGTTGAAATAATTACACAGCATTTGCATTTTTTTGTCTGATGAAATAAAAATTGAAAAAACTTACTCACAGCAATGTTTGACAGGTGCGAAATCACCACGTTTTCAATTAGAAGGTTATATTTTTATGTGTAAGAAACAACTATAAATTTTAAAAATTGGCGATTTCGATCTTGTGAAACATTGCTGTGAATATGCAAAATTTGCTGGTTTAGTATAGAAGCAAAATAGCGGAATACTTATGGGAACCAACTTCAGTCCTTTAATAGCCGACTTGACTTTATCAATGCTGGAATATAATTTTATGACTAATCCAGAAAATTCAAATACAGCAAGAAAGCTTGAAAATTTGTAAAATTATATACCCTAAGGACTTAAGGGCCAATTAATGAAAGTACTACTATGTCAACTCACAGTGCATATTTGGACATCCAAATTCATATCATTTAAGGAAGAATAAAAACCAAAATTTATAATAAGACAGAAGACTTCAATATAATGATTATATTGGTAAATAGGTGCAACTTATAAGAATTGCACGAATTAGTAGTGAAAACAGCGGATTTACAGAACGGACAATAACAATTTCAGCGCACATTTTTAATAAACACTTTTTATATAATACATTCAAATAAAAAAACTTTCCAGAAAATAACTTGATTAATACATTTCTTAACTTTACTAATCAATATAAACCTCTATTAAATAAATTTTCACTCATGACAAGCAAAAAATACATCAATTTATTCTATAAAATTTTATGTAAAGCATATATTTAATTTAAAAAGCAGTTTTGCACTGCACCTGGATAACTCCAGGATGTTTATAATTCGGTAATTTTTATTGCACTCGGCTATGACTGGTAGTTTTTCTGCTTATTCAAATTGCTTAATTTATGTGCTTATCAACTTTGCAGCTTATTGCTGCACCTGGACTTTCCAGGATGACTTTGTCGTTGTGTATTAGCGCCATTTATGTTTTTGGCGCTACTGATTTGTTAAAAATTATGCCATTTCATTTGATTTTAAATTATTATGCAGCTTTTACTGCACCTGGCTCATCCCAGGATATTTTTTGCCGTTTTATTCAAAAAGTGTTAATATCTGTTTGCTAAAAGTTACTGCAGTTTAGTGCTGCAATTTTTATTGCACCCAGCTATTATTATGCTTATTCAAACAGTTTGTTTAAGGTGTTTATCAATTCTGCAGCATTTACGCACCATATTTATGCATCATTTATGCATAATACTGCACCTGGACTTTCCAGAATGTTCTTGCCATTGTATATTAGTGCCATTCACGTTTTTAGCGCTAATATACAATATGTTAAATATAATTTTTTGCTTTTTATATTTAGTTTTATATTATTTTGCAGTTTCTGCTGCACCCGGTTCATCCAGGATGTTTTTGCTTTTATAAAATTATGGCTACACCCGTTAGTTTCCAACTAATATTGTTTATCTGTCTCCATATTTTTTCTGGCTTTTACACCTAGTTTTATCTATTTTTCGCAGTTTACACTCCACCTGGTTTTCACCAGGATGTTCGTTTCATGTAATAAATTTTAAAATGTTTTTTACCAGTTTATACCTTTTTTTACCGCGTTTACTAAAACTTATACTTAAACAGTTGTTATTCTCACAATTAAATAATTTTTCTAACAATGAAAAACAATTTTAAAACAATGAAAACATATTTTTCTAACCTTTTTAAAAGATAGCTAAGAGTCAGAGCTATGCTCCGATATATATCTCTTACATATTCTACCTTCGGTTATGGAGATATAATCTTCCAAAGTTCGAGTTTTGTCGCATCGTTTTTGTATAGACTATAGTGTTGTTAAATGTTACTTTTACTTTTACTTAAACTAATAAAAGTAATGAATTTTGCCTTACTTTTAATTTTACTTTTACTTACTTTTACTTTTACTCGACTTTTAAAACAATCGAAATTATTTTTTTACAATACTAGTTCAAACCATTTGTATCAAAAATTTGGTCATTATGTTTGTTGTTTGAAAATGCCAGGTTGCCATTATAATAATGCTGTGCCAAACGGAAGAAGAGGGGAAAAGCAAATGTCATCAATACTGGCGGCATGAACCAGGGGCAGAATGGGAAGAGGCATATTTAAGAATAAAATCAGTTCCGTGTTACACTTGACTCCATTGAAAAAAGCTTTTAGCTGCTTTATAACATAAAAAATTATAACTGGTTTATAATATATACTATATTGGCGAAAGTTTTTTAGACTAAATTGATATAACAAGTTAATACATAATATTAACTTCAGAACAAATGCTGTATCATAAAATCAATGCACAGATAGATCGATAAACATAATTTAAGCGTAGCAGCTCTTAGCTTCTTGGGGTTAATTTTCCTAAACCCGAAATCAAAGCTTCAGTTTGCATTTTGTATTTCAGTTTTAGTGATAAATTCATAAGGTAGATTTACACTTTTGGCTTTAAAATTAATAGGTGGGAACTGGACAAATAGAAAATATTGCTACAGATAAAATTCTGTTCAAAATTGATTGAGCCAAACTTGAACTTTAAAACGTTATATATTTCAAAAACGGCGTAGCTGATTAATATGATGGTTATATCAATGTGTAGCTTAGTTGTGCCAGGATGGCAGTTACGATTATTTTACCTATAATATGATCGTACATGCCATTGTTATGTATCTTTGATGTAATACGATGTAAGGCGAAAGAAAAAAATTAAAAAAAAGAAAAATTTAATTACAAAACACAGTTGTAATAGTGTAAACATTTTTGATGTAGGTAATACATTGTAAGGCGGAATAAAAAGACAAAAGAAAATGTAATATGGTGTAATCAAAAAAGGTTGTAGTAGGGTATCTTGATGTAATACAATGTAAGGCAAAAAGGGCAAAATGAAAAAAAAATGTAATTACAAAACAGAGTTGTAGTAGTGTAATCATTTTTGATATAGGAATACAATGTAAGGCGGGAGAAAAAGATAAATGTAATATAATGTAATAAAAAAGGTTGTAGTATTGTAATGCAGTTCGGCAAATGTAACGCTCGTCCGTGGTGTGTCAGCTTAGAAAAATCACAATCTCAGGAACGACGACTACGCATTTTGTAATTAGTAAATTGGGGGACCTGGCGACTAAGCGGAACGTTTTGCACATTTTATACTCGGATTGGCCGGATCGGGCCATACCAGCATCTTTAACTAACATTTGCAACTTCATCGATACTCTAGAAACGCGACGGATGCGACTGGACAAATTTAAAAGAAATGTCAGTTTTAGCCCTCTGTCGTACGCGTTACCTTACGTTACTAACACATAGAGTCAGAATTAGTATAAAATCAATGTTATTTCGACTTTTTCGGCCAGGCTAAGGACGCTGGGTAGCGAATACGGCGGTTTTTGGGGAAATTGAAGCTGAAAATAGAGAACTTGTAGCCATAAAAGCGGAATTTGGAAAGGAAAAACAGTCACATAAACAACCCTCCCAAGCCTAATTTTTTATTTAGGACTTTGAGTTTCCATTTTTTGCTATTCTGAGCACTTAATTTTTGGCGACTCCAAATTCCCTACATACAGCTTCAAAAACCAGGCACCGCCCAATTTCCCCCTTGGTTTTTTGTTTGACTAGATGTATAGTTTCCTTAGTAATAAATGGTTTGACACGCAGATTTTTTTATAAGCATTGCATATACTTACAAAATATTTTTAATCCGTATGCCCCATCCCTAATGAGGTGGCGCTTTTTGCTAACATTGATAATTGCTAACACAAATTTTGCTCAAATTTTCATAACTGCACATTTCGAGTGCGAATCCATCCAGTTTTTGAATAAATATTTCCTTGAGATTGTTTTGTCTTTTACATTATATTTTCCTTCATATTTGGCTAATTTATTATTCTTTTTAATATGTGACCTTAATATTTAAAATAATCATTTTAAAATGATTATCATTGCCCGTATTTTTCGCACAGACCTTAACCTTAACTAGGTTTGTTTGAAACGCACCTATCAAAAATCAAAAATATCTGGCTTCATACATGTTTAGACATAATCACGGTCTTAATAAGAACGCACTCTAGTTAGGCCTCTCAATGGTTCTAATTAAGGCGTGTAGAGGCCCTAATTAGGACTGTCATAAAATAAAATAAATATATAATTAATCACTTACTTAAAACTATAAAAAGGAGAAATTCGCCTCTTTGTTTTGCTATATTTGCAATATTCATAGTTTTCTCGCAATAAAATAAATATAGTCACGATTTTGCACAAAGAAAATAACATATTTTAAATTAATTAATTTCTAAGGGCCTTAACAAAAGCGTGCCGTAAGATATGGCCGAGTTAGGTCCCCAAGAGCTCTAATTAAGGAGCACCTTAATGAGGCCCTCAATAGCCCTAATTAGGGTGCGCCTATTTAAGGAAATAAATGTGTGACATATATATATATATATATATATATATATGAAATCACATATTTTATTTTTATGTTATATATTTTTGTTAATATTTTTGTTAAAATATCGCAAAGTAATATTTTATTTCCAGTTTATTACTATACCAAGATATGTAGGTTGCCAAGGGCCTACCCAAAATGACAGGGCTAATCTGACATTTTTTTAAAGTTTACCCACACTCCTAAAGAAGTTATTCATTGTTCTGCTGGGATTGGGAGGCAAAATTTCAAATCTTAATTTTTAATTACTTTTAAATACGTGGGGCCTGTTTAATAAAAACCTTTGTAAATTCTCATTTTACAAATCTCCGCCTATTTTTTTTGTAAAATACGCGATAAAGGTTTTTCGACTTGCAATCTCGGGGGAGCATCTGCGCGCACTGCTCTGCGCTGATTAGTTGCAACCAAGTCATTTCATCTCCGCTAAAGGATCAATATTTGCCGTGTTGTATATTTTCTATCATGTAATTTACAAAAAATAAACGGAGTTTTGCAAAATGAAAATTTACAAACGTCTTTATGAAATAGGCCCCTGTAAAAGATTCACATCAGTAGTTTCTGTAATAAAAATACAGTATATCACTTCGTGGTTTCCTCTGCAGGATTTACCGTGATGCATGATTTTAAAGATCATATAAAGGTCCTAGTGTTGTAAAAATTTATTATACTTTTACTTAAACTAACAAAAGTAACGGACTTTGGATTACTTTTACTTTTACTCTTACTCGACTTTTGAAATTTTAATTTTACTTTTACTCTAACTCGGATTTTGCACTGCAAATACTTAAATTAATTTAAGTAAAATTTAAGTAATTTCAATGGGTTTGTTGTAAATTGAATGACAGAAGATAATTTTTTTAAGCCGATAACACGCTAAAACAATTATTGTAATAAAAAAACTTATTAAAATGATAATATATACATAAAATTAGCAAAAAAACTTAAGAGCGGAGTTTTGGAGCTCCAAAAACCAGGTTTTTTTCCGTTTAAAAATTACATTTATTATACTTTTACTCTTACTTTTACTTAAAAATAGGTCTTACTTTTACTTTACTCAAATAAAATTTTTACCATTACTTTTACTTTTACTTTACTAAAATTAAAAAATCACAAATTATTTTTACTTATACTTTTCTTAAATTAAAGTTTTTCAAATTACTTTTACTTTTACTTAAAATAATTTAAAATCAATTTTTTTTACAGCAATACTTCGTCCAAAGTGTCCAAAGGACAAGTTTTGGACAATCCGAAATGTCGTCTGGACAATCTCTGTCTCTGACCTTTGAACGTTGTCCTTTGGACGAAGTATGAATGCTACTTGAAATACTGTCTTTTGGACGATGTAGGACAGTCCAAAGGACAGTTCAGTGTCCAAATACAATCCAAAATGTCCAAAAGGACAAAGTCCAAAAAAAATTTTGACGCCTGTGTTTATCCTTTGATCAATGTTCTTTGGACTTTTGTCCATTAGACACTTTGGACAAAGTATGAAGCCTTTACTATACTATGCAAATTGTCTGGTCGATTTGTTGTTTAATTGACCATGTATTTTCTATTCTACAAAAGTGAACAGGAATTACGGTATAGCTTCCGCATAACGTAGTGACCATGTAGTATGGAATATGTATTGTTTTTATCATACTATGTTACAGAAACCTTTCTATAAAAATAAAACGGTATCATAAAAATTAAATTGGTGTAAGAGAACTCGAACTCGCACCACTCGAATTAAATTCAGTTGCATAAAACCACATGTATTCACAGCTAAATGAATATTTTTATAGTGCGTAATCTTTAGCGTATTGGATAATTTTTGCCTCAGGACTGGAACATTATGTGCAATACAAATTATGATCGATTTTCTACAATTTAACAAAAATAGGGCACTCCCAGACATCTATGAAGTTTATCAGCACGTTAGAACTCAAAGGCCTTTTTCCGTACAGACGCCGTCCCAATACTTATTTATATATGAGGTGCAAAAAACAGTTTATTTAACTGCTGCTTATCAGGGGGCCCCAAACTCCACCAGTATACGAAAATATGATGCGCACCACTTTTTGTTTTCACTATATCTTCTCACTGCATGAACAAAACTATAACAAACTATATATCAGTCGACTCAGAAAAACCAGGAAAAACTTTCTTCCAACCCATTTTTTGGATTTTTGACACGTTGACATTTTTGCAGGCGCAAAAACTAAAATGTTATCGAAGCAAAAAAACGCCCCTTACAAATTGCAACCTAGCTTATGCAAATTACCTAATTAAACATCATAATTAGAACAGAAGGGTTCTCCTCAATCAGACCATTCGATTGGTGTGCTTTATAAAACGAAAAACTATTGTGGTCGCGCGGTTGGAATTTTTGAAATTGTCTGTTCGTAAAACGGCACCTTTTACTGTAGCAAAAAATGTTTTTTTTTAAAGGGGCGCTGTTTTTGTTAACACTGGACTACAAAAACCGTTGATATACCATTTCAATTGCATAATTACAAATACCAAAAATATTATTTTTTTTGTTATTAAGTCCATTTTTGGAAAAGTTAAACTACTTGCAAATTTTTCCGAAAAAACTCCAAAATTCATCAACCCATAACTGTATCAAATACTTGAAAGCACCCCTTTAATGGGAAGCAAAATTTTTTTTCACGACTTTTCTCTTTTTAATGACGTATCATCCATGTTTGTACGACGCGTACTTCAATTATACTTTTTTTAAATACCCAAATTAAAACTGAGAAAACTTTAAAAAAACATTTTTAAAAATTGTATTTTTTTATCAGAAATGCTAGTAATTGTCGTATAAAAAAAAAGTTCGATTTTTGTCATTTTTACAACTGTTTTTGTCCATCGATTTTGACACATTTTTTAAGGTTTTTTTTTTCGTTTTTCTCCCTTGCTGCTCAAAAGTACGCTCTGAATTTGTTTGTTTCCCTTGAGCGCAAATATAATAGTTTATATCACAAACTATATATCAGACTAAAAAAAATCAGCAAAATTTTTCTCGTAACCCAGTTTTTTTATTTTTGGCACGTTTCCATTTTGGCACGCACATAAACTAAAACTTTAATGAAGCACAAAATGCCCCTCACAAATCGCACTCTAGCTCATGAGAATCACGTAATTAAACATTGTAATTAGTGAAGAACTGTACTATTTAATCAGATCATTCAATTGATGTGCTTTATAAAGCTGTAAACTATTATGGTCATGCGTCCGGAATCTGTAAAATGATATGTTCGCAGAATAGCAGGTTTTACTTTAACAAAAAATGCTTTTTTTAAAGTGCCAACGTTTTTGTTAAGAACTGACTTTAAAAACGGCTGATATATCATTTGGTTGGCGTTAAACTGGCGTTTCGTAAAGATATCAAAAACTTTGATGTTTTTTCATTAAGTAGGTTTTTCCAGAAATTACACCACAGGCGAAGTTTTTTCAAAAAACAAAAAAAAAAACACCAAAATTATTAGACAAAACTTTTGTAAATATTTAAGAATACGCATTCAATGGAGGTAAAACTTTTTTTATAGGTTTTTTTAATGACGAAGCGTGTTTATATAGGATGGAAAGCGCGTACTTCGATTATTTTTTTTAATACCCATATTGAAACTGGGAAAACTGCAAAAAACATACGTTTTGAAAAGTTGTATTTTGTTTTAAAAAATGCATTTAATTAATTAAAACGCTACTATTTTACAATAAACTTTTTTGAATTTGTTATATAAAACCACAGGATTCTTTTTTATTTTTAGTACTTTTTGATTATTGGGTTCATTCAACAAATTTTTACGTTTTTTTTTGAAGATTTTACTTTGAGCGCCGAAATCTGTGGGCGTCACATTACTATGATCGCAAATATGAAAGATTCAAACGAGAAGCCGCATATTAATACTAAAACGTATTTTTTTAATTATTGGCTACAGGAAAAATTGTAAAAATAACAATTTTGAGCTAGCTCCCAAAATTACACCTAGGAAAAGTCAAAATATTGATAGCCCAATAATCGACAAAACTTTTTTTTACCAAAATATCACGCGCTGTAATAAAATGTTGTTCGTTTTTCGCATAAATACATAATTTTTCACTACTTTAATGAATTTTTCTGGAGTAATGCCATAGATGATTTTGTTATTTTTTTGTAAACAAAACTTTTTTTAAAACGTAATATAATTAATAAAAAATAGTCCTAAAATCCGGATGGAAATTTTAAATTTTAAATTTTAAGCTTAAATAAACTTGAAATCATTCTAGGGGCGAAGCTCTAAAGCTCAGAAACTCCCTTTTTTAAATTGGTGAAGCTCCGGAGCATAATATTTGAAGTTAAGAGCGTCACTAATTAGTTTTTATATTACATAATATTTGAATAATATTTGAAGTTAAGAGCGTCACTAATTAGTTTTTATATTACACTCTAATTTGGAGTTTTAATATTTTTCGAGATAACTGGCATTTAAGCTTAATTTACTATTAAAATTCATCACAAATCCTTCCAAAACATAATAAATTTTTGTAAAAAACTTGTAGGAACGCAGATACTAAATTTTCATAAATTTTAAATTTTTTGCCTTGTTTGTAAGGGGTTTACCGTACTCAGAGTGATATTAATTGGACCAATATTTTTTTTAAAAATTATTTAATAGATATTGTTAATAACAAATTAGAAAATTTTAATTAATGTTTTTATAAGGTTTTTGATGTAAAACATAATTTTTTTTAGGAAACACAATTGATGAGAGAACACAATAAAAAATTAGATCTGACGTTACATCTATTGATGTAGCATAATTGTATTATTTTCTTAAAATATGCGTAAACCTTTGCATTTTTCAGACTTTATAACATTTAAGAAAACCAAATTGTTTACTTTTGCTGTCCAAAAATTTATAAATTTGTAAAAATAAAAAAAGGCAAACTTCACCAATAAGTTTTATTTAGGTGAAAAACGTGCAATATCTTATCACAGCGTGATATTTTGGTAAAAATAAAGTGCGATTGATTTAATTATCTGCAAGAAGCGCCAGTTTATTGCCATCCTAATGATATATCAGTCTTTTTTAAAGTCAGTTCTTAACAAAAACGTCAGCACTTTAAAAAAAAACATTTTTTACTAAAGTAAAACCTGCCATTCTGCAAACATATAATTTCACAGAGTACGGAAGGGCGACTAGAATAAGTTAAAGCTTTACAAAGCACTTTAATCAAATAGTCTGATTGAGTAGAACAACTCTGTACTAAGGTTAAAGTCTTTCAGGCTGAAATTGAGGGCGTACCCGCTCTCCGCCAGGAAGCAATAAACAATAAATTTGCGAGCGGAAAAATTAAAAAAAAAAGTTTTCAGCGGTTATGTAACCAATTATTATTTAGTTGCGTCATGTGTTTCTCTGCACGTGATATTTTCTCAAAAACTAGTGGTTACTTTACCACTCATCTATTTTCACCCTGATAGAATTTATCTTTAATTATAATGTTAATTACGTGACTCGCATAGAGCCAGAGTGCGATTTGTGAGGGACATTTTGTGCTTCATTAAAGTTTTAGTCCATGCGCTTGTCAAATTGGCAACATACCAAAAATAAAAAAAACTGGGTTAAGAGAAAAATTTTCCTAATTTTTTTTAGTCTAAATATATATGACCCTTTGAAAAAACCATTTTTTTGTTTGTTTAATTATGGTTTAATTAACCATTTTTTTGTTGGTTTAATTATGTTTCATTATGTGGTTTCCATGAGCTAGGGTGCAATTCGTAATGGGGTTTTTTTGCTTCATTAAAATTTTAGTTCATGCGTCTGCATTATCGGCAACGTGCCAAAAATTAAAAAAACTGATTCGACTAATATGTAGTTTGTTATAGTTTTGTTTACGCGGTCAAAAGATATAGCGACAACAAAAAGTGGCGCGCATTATATTTTCGTATAATGGCGCAGTTTGCCCCCTGTTACTTATGCTAGTTTTATGAAGAAATTTATGATTATATTTCATTTTAATTTATTACAACGTGTCTCAAAATGGGTATGTGTGTAAAAATTTAAAACTGTAATGCACAGGTAGAAACATTATGGTTTTTGCTCGCGTACATTACTGTGTAGATTAAATAAACCTTGTATGGGTTATGCAAACATTTATTTGGTAAAAAATTGCTAAAAAGGCAATGAATACATTGTAAGAATAAGTTATTAAATCATTTTGTCTCCCCCTCTACCGTCGGCTCTGGGGAATTGCGCCACTTTGGAGGTCGTGGTTGATTTGGTTTTCCATAACCGCCATTGCCACCCTGGTGAGGTGATTACCACACTGTGTTGGATGCACAGTGCCTTTCCATGTGGAGGGACACCAGGCCCTTACCGTGTGGCCATTGCGGCCTAGCTCACAACCGGAGGTCTAAGCTTATCTTTTCAACAATGTTTGGCCAACAAAAAATAAGACCTAGGAAACTGGTGTGAGATAGGTAGCGCCCCCTCCCCTTCCCCCTTAACTCTATTTATAGCAAATTAATCCAAAATAACAAAACGTAAGTAAATTTTATTTCACTTTAGTTTAATTTTTGTTCTCATTTTATTTTAATTTTTTTTTAGTTTTGTTAGTTTCTTATTTTATTTTAGGTTTTATTTTTCATTTTATTTTATTTTTGTTTAGTTTTGTTGGTTTATCATTTTGTGTTATAGTTTTTGAAAACAAATCTCACCTTACGCCAATCCCTAATATCCTCTTTTGGAGGTAAGGACATTAACTAAAACTCTATACCAGCAACATAGCTGATACAGGGTTTTGGGCGGTAATATGAAATATTCATAGCCGGCCCGCCTCTGCTATAAAAAAATCGTTTTGTCTGAAAATTTTTAAAATAGTGTGATTGTTAAATACTACATGAAAAACTGCAAATCATTGAGGTAAACTATTTTTGATTTGTCTATAGGCACCTTGCACTGGAACTCGGTTTATACATAAAGTATGCAATATACATAAGCGTCACCATAATGGATAATTACCGTATCTCGTACTTATCTTTCGTAGTATGCAGATTAACCGATCAAAAGCGCACAAAAGTTTGATCGGTTGATCTGCATACTACGAAAGATAAGTAGGAGATACGGTAATTATCCATTATGGTGACGCTTATGTATATTGCATACTTCATGTATAAACCGAATTCAGTGCAAGGTGCCTATAGTTTAAAGAATTAAAAAACATGCCTGCATGAATTTTAGAACACTTACGTTAAATTTCTTTGACGAAGGTCTGTGTTTTATCAATGTCGAAACGTTGGCGCTTAATAAACGTTTATAAAAGTTTTGTTCTACAAGCCATGCATAATGCATTTTCTTTGATTTAATATTTTGTAAAGTTAACAAATTTGAAGAGAGTTCTGAAAAAAGAAAATTATTTTAAACGGCTATTTTGTTTTTAATTCAAAAATACCACACTATTTAGACAATTTTGTCAACAATCCATAATGGCAAAAGTTGAACTGTAGTCTTTCTAGCGTTTTTTTCTCGTACAAAATTACTTTTTATTACTAAAACTTAACAGTCTAAAAAATGTTGTTATCAATCAAAACCAAATTTTTTTGCTAAATCCGGTTTTTGGCATCAAAAATCATAAAAAAAGTACTTTATGTAACTTTTTGACGCTTTCATAAAGTTGAGATTTTGTGATCTGAGTGACTAGTAGTCTAATTGCAATTAAAAACTCACTGCGTTAAGTTCAATATGAAAAAACCAGCTTTTCAGCAAAAAATATTTTTATAGTTAACCAGAGTATAAATTTTGGGATTGGGCAGAAAAAATTTGTTAAATTTTAAGACGTTAAAAAGTTACTGCCTTTTCCTGGGAATCTAAAAAAGTGTAATAAATACCGATGCAGAGTTTTAAAATTGCCATTCCTAAAACAAATAAAAATAACAATAAGCATTAAATAAACTGTTTTGACTAATCAGCTCATGATAACCTATATGTTGCGTAAAAATATTATCACCACTAACGACTTCAATCTGCCAGAGTTTAAAATTGAATGTAGAAGGTCAGTGTCTCCAACTTCTTAATCAGCTTGTTCATCTAGTCGCTGCAAAAATCATAAGAGCGTTATTAATGACGGCAAGTAACGGAAAACTTTGTCTACTTTATAGAAACAAAATTGCTGATTGGTTGTCCGATTTTGTGTACTTTACAAACAAACGCGATAGAAGCTTAGAGGATTAAAATATTAAAAAAAATGGAGTAAGAGAGGGAACCGCCCACGTGAGTTTTTTGCTGGGACGGGGCATGAGGAAGAACGTAAAATTTCGAGGCACAGAAGAGGTTACCCCTACATTATTGCCTATTTCTCACCTGTAAATGCGCTTCTATCTTCTATCTTGGGCTTTAATTTTGGAACAACGTTCTAAAATTATCACTAAAAAACTTATCGCTTAAATATAGGGTAACTGACTTAATTTCGGCCACGCCTTAATTTCGGCCACCAATTTAGGGTTTTAGAGAATTGGCTTATTTTTAAAACACAAAAGAACTAGCACAAAAGTAACTGGATTAATGTTGAATAAAGTGCTTTTGCAAAAGTTTTTTATTTTTATTATTCTAAATTATCAACATTTTCATACAAAAAGTGAATTTTTTATGATTTTTTTAATTTTTGCTTTGTGTTTAAACTGCATAAAATTTAGAACGAAGCAATATATAACCTTAAAATATCTTCTATTTAAGGCTCAAAGTTGTTAATTTTCATATTTTGATATTTTCTTCAAAATCATTTTGCAATGCGTTTAACTAACTGCGCATTTTAAAATTCCGTCAATTTCGGCCACGTTAAAATTTAGGTGAAAGAACCTGCCGTTTTTGCTGTTTTTAAATATCATTGTACTACCGTATTTAAAAAGAATTTTTTTTGCTCGTTTGACGTTTTTACGTTTTTTAAGCCAAAAAAAATTGAACGAAAAATACAAGTTATCAAAACTTGTTTTTTAAGGTTTTGACATAAATATTTAAAGTCTTGCTAATCACTATTAAAGTTCGCAAACGGGAAAAATTAAGTTATTTGTATCAAGAACAATACCTAAGGGTAAATTTGCAACCTTTAGAAATTTTTGTTGTTCGTTTAAGCAATAGTTATGGCCAGTTTTTTGTAGGTGGCCGAAATAAATGGCACGCGCTTTAACTTCGGCCACTTTAAAAAAAAGTTCAAATTTTCACTGATTTTTAATAGTAACAGAAATATTTAAATTTTGCACTGGAATAACAAATATAGCTATTGTTTGATTTTTAGGCCAAATTTTGGCTTGATTGAAAAAGCCAGAAAAAACTTCAAACAAATAAAAAAAGGTGGCCGAAATTAAGTTAAATTTAATTAAATTAATTATCCTACTTCCTTCTTAGATATGAATTATGTATGAAAGCAATTCTTGTGGAACTTTTTCTCGCTTCCGAATACACGCGCTTATAATGTTTATATGTTTTTCTTGCCTTTTGATGACTTTAAAAAAGCTTTGTTTGTGGTTTTTGATATTGACCTATTTTTCTGAAACGTACGAATTTGCCAAAACTGCCGTCGAAAAAATGTGTTAAGAAAAGTTTGGAACGCGTGTTAAGAATTAAGAAAATTGCATTATTTATGCAATTTTCGCTGAAAGCTAGTTTTTCAAAGAAACTAAAGGTAAACCCAACGTGGCTGCAACAGTTGTTTGTTGGATAAAAAAATGCCCACCCCCCATTAAATAACCATTTTATTCACGAGAATCTGACGTCACTTTATCTGCCTATTAGATTCGATTTAATACCGAGTGTTTGTTTGATAAAGTGACTTCGGATTCTCGTGATTTTTAAGGTTACTTAATGGGGGCATTTTTTAATCCAACGAACAACTGTTGCAGCCACGTTGGGTTTACTTTTAATTTCAAAATCTGTAGCAACCTATCCGTCACGCTAATATCAGGAATTTTTTGTCGGATGGGTACAAAGATATATTTTAACCAAATTTAAACTAATTTTTTTGGAGTTCTGGAAAGTTTTGGAAAAACAAAAAAAAATCCATTTGCAGCTTGAGACACAAAGTAAAAACCGCCAACTTAAAAAAACAACAGTTTTTTTTGGGAGAAAAAACAATTGGTATAGAGGTTCACGAAAAGTTTTTTTTTTCAAAGTCTATTACTGCCTGACATTTTTTTACAATCTATATATAGTTTTCAGTGTTGTTTAAAATTCTACATCAACTACAGTGCTGATGTAGGGTATTAGGTGGTAATATGGAATATCTATCGCCGGCCCGCTTCTGCTTTAAAAAAAAAACAAAAAAAAAACGTTTATTCTGGACACCATAAATTAGAGCTTTTGAGTATAACTATACTCATCATCAGTAATACATCTAAATAGAAATAATATTAAATTACAATTGAAATCAAATAAATTACAAAAAGATATAGAATAAAATTAGTAAAATAGACAAAAGGTATATAAAACTACATTAAATTTAGGAATTTAAATAGATAAGTTAGATTTATAGCAGAAAAGAAAAAAAAAAGTAGAAAACTACAAACAAATAAATATTAAAACGCGCAAAGCAGTAAAATGAAGACAAGATAAGAAAAGGAGAAGTTGATAGCACTGTATCATTAGAGTATTGGCAATTCCCCCGCAACAAGCACCACCGCAAGCACCGCTAGTCCAACCAATCCAAATGCCTCCAGAGCAGCAGCAACCCCCACCGGACCAACCTGGTCAACCCCAACCGGTTGTCATACCTCCCGTACATATTGCGTTATATAACAGCTAAACGAATTTTATTTTTTTACTTCGCAAATTAAAAGAATTTCAGTAAATAGAAAGACTCCAAGTTTGTAAATCTCTAAAAATCAAAAAAAGTAAAACAATTAGCGTTGGTATCTAAAAAATAAATAAAGTCTAAGGTTTAAATTAGTGATGGTCTCCGGAGCTCCTAAGCTGCGGTCTGCTTTTAGGAGCGGAGCAACCCCCGAAGCTCCGGAGCTCCGCCGTATGTTTGTACTAACTTCATAAATAATTATAAAGTGATGCCATAGATTATTTTTTCAAATTTTTTTCGTAAAATAAAATGTCTTTCAAAACTTATTTATAAAACGCTAGATATAGTCTTAAAAACGCAGCTAAAATAACTTTATATGTATCTCAAGCTTAAATAACATAAAATCGGTTATTTAAGGGGCGGAGCTCTGGAGCTCCGAACTGCGGATCCGGAGCAACCACTTTAACTTCGGAGTTCCGCATTAGATACGGAGCTCTGGAGCTCCGAAGTTTTGTACTACTGTCATGAAAAATAGCGATAGTCCTAAAAATGCAAATAGAATAATTTAGAACATATTTCAGTTCATTTAATTTTTAAATCGCTCATTTAAGAGCAGAGCTCTGGAGAGAATTTTGCTTTAAGTGGCCTGAGCTTCGGAATATCATATTGGAAGGTAAAAACAAGACTAATTTGCCACGAAGCCTTCCATTTAGCTGGCGTTGAGGTAAGAAGCTGACAATACAATTATCTTAATAAAAAACTAATAATTTAAAATCGTTAAATTAAATACGGATATTACAAGCAAACTATTGGTTTGCCTTTATAGCTGTTATAAAACATAATTTCCTGCCATTAGTTTCCTGCTAATCAAAAAGATGCTAAAATGGTAAGTCTTTAGCAGAATTTAAAAATGGAGTTTAATAGACTATAATATGTACAATAACAAACATCATTCATCAGCGAAATAGCAAAATTTCTGCTGAAGTTTTTAATTTACCACACACGGGTATAGACTAAAATGCAAATGGTTTTTTGACCGTTCAAAAATAATTGAGACAGGAAAAAATTTTAGGAAAGCTTGTCTTACTAACGGTACGGTTGAATTATAAAAATAAGTTTATATAAATAAACTAAAGGTAAACCCAACGTGGCTGCAACGGATGTTCGTTGGATTAAAAAATGTCCCCATTAAGTAACCACTCAAATCACGAGAATCTCACGTCACTTTATCAAACAAATACTCCATATTAAATCGAATCTAATTTTCTGATAAAGTAACGTCAAATTCTCGTGATTTGGATGGTTGCTTAATGAGGATAATTTTTTTAAAATTCAACAAACATCAGTTGCAGCCAGCCAGCCAGCCAGTTTACCTTTAGATGGAAAATAAAAAAAATATAATAAAAATTTTATGTAAATAATACTATTTGTGCATCAGATGCACTAATTCCGGCGAGCGTGGCTTGCCTGGTATTGTGATCGGATGGCCAAAAACCGTAATCTTACCTTTCTTTGATCAGTTATAAATTGAGATTAAATAGACTAATAGACATGAAATTTTGTATAGAAATGTAATAACTGATGCGCTATCGATTGGTAATAATAATTTTGATGCGGCGCAAAGCACTGCGGCGTAAAGCGCCCCCGTGTGACAAAAACAGGAATAACTTTTGACTTTATAAAACAAATCAGCATAAAATTTGGTATACATATGTAATCGATAATGGGCTATCGATTGGTGATAATAGTTTTGATTCGGTGCAAAGCGCTGCGGCGTAAAGCGCCGCCGCGTGACAGAAACAGGAATAATTTTTGGGTAAATAGACTTATCAACATGAAATTTTGTATACATATGTAATCGATAATGGGCTATTGATTGGTGATAATATTTTTGCTGTGGCGTGAAGCGCCGCCACATACCTAATGCGCTGCCGCGTGGAAAAACCAGCTATAACTTTAGATTGAATAGACTAATAGACATGAAATTTTGTATATATATGTAATGGATAAGGCGCTATCGATTGGTTATAATAATTTTGATGCGGCGCAAAGCACTGCAGCGCGAAGCGCCGCCGCTTGAAAAAAACAGGAATAACTCTTCACTAAATAGACTTATTAACATGAAATTTTGGTATATATGTAATCAATGATGGGCTATCGATTGGTAATATTACTTTTGGTGTTTCTTAAAACGCCGCAACATACCTAATGCGCCGCTGCAATTCGTGATATGAATGGTTACTTAATGGGGGGCATTTTTTTCCAACGAACAACTGTTACAGCCACGTTGGGTTTGCCTTTAGTCTATTTAATCTAAAGTTATAGCTGATTCTTCCAAGCGGCGGCACATAAGGTATGTGGCGGCACTTTATGTCATAGCAAAAATAATATCATCAATCGATAGCTTATCATCGATTACATATATACACCAAATTTCATGTTGATAAGTTTATTTAGTCAAAAGTTATTCTCTTTTTTTTCACGCGGCGGCTTTGCGCAGCATAAAAATTATATATCACCAATCGATATCCCATTGATTACATATGTCTATTAAATTTCATGTTGATTAGTCTATTTATTCTAAAGTTACAGGTGATGCTTTCACGCGGCGGCGCATTAGGCATGTGACGGAGCTTCACGTCACAGCAAAAATAATATCATCAATCATTAGCCCGTCATTGAGAACATATGTATACCAAATTTAATGCTCATAGGTCACTTTATTCTGGAGTTATTTGTGTTTTTTTTCACGCGGCGGCGATTCACGGCGCAGCGTTTTGCGCCGCATCAAAATTATTATAAGCAAGCGATAGTGCCATATCCATTACATATTTATACAAAACTTTATGTCTATTAGTTATGTTATTCTAAAGTTATAACTGATTCAATGTGCATAAGTGAGATTATTTAGTAGTGATGGGCATAACTGCGGAAACACCGGAACACTGGAACCAAAACTGGAATTAAGATTTTCCAAAAATCCAGAACATGAACCGGAACTTTCAAATTTATTAAAACTGGAATCAGGTCTGGAATGTACTAAGAAATCCGGAACTCAAAACCGGAATTTGGAACACTAAAAACACTCCAAAAATGAGTTTTTTAAATTTTTCCTTAAAAACATTCAAAAATCATGAATTTCTATGGAACCTTTAAAATATGAAATTATCAGAGGTTAAACTAACTTAATCTGTTGTAAGATGTACAACTAAAATACTACAACTCTACTATGTAGTTGGATGTATGTATTAATTTAAGTGAAGCCTTAGTAGTCTTTTTTACAATTGTTGCAAGAACGTACCCCCCAGGATTTCATTTGGGGGCCGGGCACCCCTCCTCCCTAAAATTCGTGACGAGGGCGGAGCCCTCTCTCTCTAGTAATCGATGACGGGATATCAATTGATTATAATAATTTTGCTGTGGCGTGAAGCGTCGTCACATACCTAATGCGCCGCTGCGTGGATACATCAGCTATAAGTTTCACGCTTGATGCTGCATAAAAACCAATATCACCAATTGATAGGCCATCATCAGTTACACATGTCTATAAAATTTCATGTTAATTAGTCTATTTAATCTAAAGTTATAGCTGATTCGTCCACGCAGCGGCGCATTAGGCATGTGGCGGCGCTTTACGCCACAGCAAAAATAATATTACCAGTTGATAGCCCATTATTGATTACATATGTATACCAAATTTCATGCTTATAGGTCAATTTAGTCTAAAGTTATTTGTTTTTTCACGTAGCGGCACTTCACACCGCAGCGCTTTGCGCTGCATCTAAATTATTATGACCAATTAATTGCGCCTTATCCATTATATATGTATACAAAATTCTATGTCTATTACTTTGTTTAATCTAAAGTTATAGCTGATTCAATGTGCATAGGTGAGATTATTTTGAGTATTTTTCCAGTTATCTTACTGCAGTGGTAATATTCCTAATAGTACAGTCCTTTCAATTTTTTTCACAGGTAAGTGGTTTATGTTTTTTGGGAGGTTGGTTCAAAAATTTTTAGTAGGTTTTAGTTGTTTTTTTAGTTTTTATTTCCAAAAACAGACCATTCATTTATTTTTTAAACTTTTAAAATTACATCATATTTTTTTTAAGAAAGGCATTATTAATTGACAAAACTATCATAAAAAATTTTTTGATTTTTGGGGTTTTTCTTAGGTTTAGGAAAAATAAAGTTTTTTGTTTAATGGTGTCATATATGTCATATTTGTCTCTTTTTTGAGAGGAGGGTTTTCTGGAGCCATTCCACTAACAACATGTTAACAACCGGCTAAGTTAGAGGATTGTGAAAAAAAATTATGTTTTTTAGTTTAAACCAAAAAATTGTAAATTTTGCCTGAGAAATAAACCGAAATCAAGCAATAAAAGCTGTTTTTAGTAAACAGCTAACTTAGCCACTATTTAACATTCTAGTAGTGGACCCGCCCCTGTTTGATTCTGTTAACTGATTAAATAACCTCTATTCGCGTCTTTTCATGCAGTTTGGGGGTTTTATACTATGCTTTTAGATGTTTATACGTCATTGACGCAGCGCCTGGGCGACAGCTGGGTTGGTATAAAATCACCATGGACAAATTCACCAAAGGCCAAATTCACCATAAACGTTAAAAAATAACCATATAGTGGTGTCAAGTCAATTCTCCATAAATATAATGCGTTTGCAATATTTGCTTTAAATTTTGACGCTTGGAAAATACAAATAAAAGTTATCATGATAAAATTTAGCTTAATTTTAGAGTTTTGCTTAGATTTACGAAAAAAATAACCCATTTTTAATGCTCTCATGATTAAAACTAAGTTTTTAAACAAATTTTAGTTTGCAAACGCATTTTTGATTGTTATGGTGAATAAGCACTACGCTATGGTGACTTTTGACATGGGGATTTAACGCTACTTTTATGGCAATTTTTCACGTCACCCATCAGCTGGCGCCTAGTCTCCAATTTTAGGCACCAGCGCAGGCGCAGGCGCCAGTGTTTGCAGGTTGGGGTTTTTCTTCCAAATTTAGGGTTTTTTCTGACCGAATGAGTTTTTTTGGGGTTTTTCTGGGGTTGGGTTTTTTTAGGGTTTATTTCGACCTATAAAGGTATTTTTCAATACCGAAATAATAAACATTATTGTACCACAAAAGATCTGATTTAATATAGTAGTTAAAGGTATCAATCAATTTTTTTAATAATCAGTTTAATTTTAGTATATTTTATAATTAACCAAAAAAAAGTAGTAATACAATCTGGCAGTGGCATATATTTGAAAACGTTTGAAATCGCTAAAATTAGTAACAAAATAGCAAAAAAATATTTCAAATTGTATTTTATTTCAAAACCTATTGTGGAAATTGATGAGAAAAATATGCGTTGTCTTTGTCGGTAACAATGTACTTTCGGATATGTAAAATTTTCTATGAAATTATATTTTTTTATATGATATGAAAAGACCTTTTTTTTGCTATTTTAGCTCCAAAAACATGTTAGCTTAATGTAAGTAAATTTAAACACCATATAAATGTGATATGTGAGAATTCTACTCTCTAAACTGCCTTAATGGTTTTGAAACCAGTCACACGTTTAGTTATATTGCTATTATTGTAAGAAAACACATGAATTACTGAAAAATAGTTATTTCAGTAAACCAGTAATTGAGGCTTTAATGATTTGCATGACTTTCAAAGCAACCAGTCGAAAATTTTAGTTGCAACATCGTTCAAAACAGTAAACTATTATTTAAAACACGTATTTATGATCCCACTAAGACGGTTGACGCGATGTGATTTTCATTATTGTAATAGAGGTTCTTAGTGAACAACGGCGGTTCAAAAATTTATGTCAAGATTGAAAAAACCCTGTTGTCTGAAATAACTGTTAAAAACTGTTAATAAGTTTAATTGTAAATGAATTCCATATTTCTTTCACTCTTGTGCTATTTTTAAAATAAAAAATTATATAAAATTTAAATCTTAAATGGCAAATGCTCAAAAGAAATTTGCGAAAATGGACGTGTGTATGGCACGGACATTAACTTCCTTGTACAAAGCGGTATTTATTTTGCTTCTACTTGGGAGTTAGTGTTTTTGCAGCAGTTTTTTTGACTGGAAAACACAATCATTGGTTTGCTTTAGATTTAATTAATTGATTTATTAGAATGTAAGTACTTTATTAATACTATAAATTAAACTTATTTTGAACTTTTTGCCGAACTTTAAAGATTAGACGTTTCTATATATGTGCGCGAAGTGAATTTTCAATATATTAGATATTGATATCCAAATTCTATAAAGAAACAACTAAAATCTTAGGCAGCTAAAATTCTCAGCTAAAATTAACCTTGCCGAAATTATTTAAGTTATCTTTTAATTCTTAAAACTACTTTTATGTTTGAGCTGTTTGAATTTAACATCTTAAAATATATATGAGGTAAAACCTTTGATGCGATATTGCTAAAATGTTAGAGCTTTTTTTAATTTCATTAAAAAATTTCAAGACGACATGCTTTTGTTGTTTTTTTCCGTTTGTTTTATTTATGTTTTTTGCGGCAAATATAATGTAATTTGTTTGTTTGTTGTTGTCAAAATAGTAACGGAAAACCATATGCTAATTAGGTTTTATCAAAAATTATGATTCAAACGACCAAATAATAATAAAAGTAACCCACTTAACCCCCAGTTACTGGTTTTAATATCAGTAAGTATCAAACTTGCTAAAAACGACTAAAACTAATAAAAGTGAAAACCATTAAAAATCGTGGAAACCATTAAAAAGCTATAAACCTTAGTTACTGGTTTGATATCAGTAAGTGCCAAACCAGTAACTGTAAAACTATTAAAACCCTTTTAATAATTTTTTGATTAAAACGTGTCGATCGGCCTTTTTGTGTACCAGTTAGAAAAAAATGAGTAAAAGGCTAATTTTGAAACCATTAAGTGAGTTTAGAGAGTAATTGCCGCGGCCGTGGGCCTCTTCTGATCAATAAGTGAGTAAGTAAAGTGAGTAACTTCTTAACGCTTTCTTTAATTTTGAATAACTCGGCCAAATCAAGTCTATATAAGTTGAAATTTGGAACATATATACAATTGACAACAAAAAATCGATTGATTATCACGATTTTTTGATCTGACAATTTGTACGATCGACCAAGATGACGTATATGCAAATTTTATTTAAAACAATTATAACTTGGCCGAATAAAATCTATATGATTTGATATACGGAATGTAGATACAACTGACAACGGAGAATTAATTGATAATCAGGATTTTGTGATCTAAAATTTTTTGCGGTCGATCATGACATATATTCAAATTTTATTTGAAACAATTATAAAATTTTTATGACTTGAAATTTGGAACATAAATACGACTGACAACGGAAAATTAATTTATAATCACGATTTTGTGATTTGACAAATTATGCGGTCGATCATGATGACGTCTATGCAAATTTTATTTAAAACAATTATAACTCGGCCGAATAAAATCTATATGACTTGAAATTCGGAACATAGATACAACTGACAAAGGGGAATCGATTAATAATCACGATTTTGTGATCTGACAAATTGTGAGGTCAATCATGACGTATATGCAAATTTTATTTAAAAAAATTATAACTCAACCAAATAAAATCTATATAACTTAATATACAGAACATAGATACAACTAACAACCAAGAATCGATTGATAATCATAATTTTGTGATTTGAAAAATTGTGCGGTCGATTATGCAATTTTTATTTAAAACAATTATAACTCAGTCGGATAAAATCTACATGACTTGAAATTCGGAACATAGGTAGAACTTGTAACAGAAAATTGATTGGTAGCGATGTTTTCTGAATTTGACAATTGTACGGTCGTGGTAATAGGGATTTACAGTTAGCAAGCTTATACCGTGAAGCGCAGCCGAAAACACGAATGTTAAGTTCGCCGGTAATTTAACAAACATATATACAACTGACATTGAAGAATCAATTGATAATCTAGAAAAAAATAACTTGAAAAAAATTTAGATATACAGAAATAAAATTGGTGAATTTTAATTACACTTTAAATCTATTAAAAGAAATTATAGATTTTTTTTAATTGATATAGAAATATCACTTTATAGTTCTTCTTATATTTAATAAAATTTATTTACATTTTTTTATTATCTACCAAATGTTTTTGTTATTTTTTTGTTTATAAACTGCAAGCAAAACAGACGAGATTGGTTTATTGGTTAAATAATAAAAACAGTAGGACCAAAAATAACAAAAATCAAAGCAATTTAGCTAATTTATATCCAAACAATTATACAATTTATCCTTTAAGTTTTATAAAATTCTGGTATGTGGATATTAGTGGCATTAAAATCGCTTTAATTTGCTTTGCCACTCATTGCCATTCTATTTTTTTATAAACAGGTAATTTTGTTTAGATTTTTTTAGACAAATTTGATACCTATGGTGACAGAAGTTTACAATGATACAGAAAAGTCTGAGCTAGATGTTAGAAAGATATACATTTAGTTAGTTCCGTTATACTAATATTATTATGTTTTTAGCGTTTTTTTATTACAGTGTATATATTTTTCACAAAAATGTAATGTAATATTTAATAAAATTCAAAAATGTATATAATGCAAATTAAGTTTTGTAAAAACTTTTTGTTTTTTTTTAAATAACCTTTTTAATAACCTTTTTTCATAGCATTTTTAAACTTTTTTGTTTTTATGATAGGTTTTTTTTCAGTAATTTTAATATCATTTTTCTGTTTATTAGTTATCTAGAATTCTAAAAAAATAGTAAGGACATCAAAAAATTTTAATAGAGAAAAAAGAATTACAACAGATTTTAATTAGAAAAAGCCACGCTCGCCGGTTTTAAGAAAAGCTTGAACTGGTTATCAATTTATGTTTTGTATGTATACAACATTATCAAAAGAACTTAAAATTTAAGTATATCTCAATGTTTATTTGCTGTGTCAGCTAAAAATTTCGTTTGCTGGTGGAAAAAAATGACACGAATAAATTTTCATTATTTAAAATTTTAAACTAATAATAACCTAATCAAAAATACAATCCATAATTTAAAAATGGCATTGGTTCGATTTTTCGAAAGCAAACAATCGAACAGACAGGTGGAGAGATTTTTGCTAATTCTTATCTACCAACCGTTTATAGTTTGGAGGAAATGCCGTCATATCGGTCAGCGATGAAAGCGTTGCAAAAGAAAGTCAAATGGCACTTCGTACTAATTTATACTGTCCAGACGAATATGACTCCCCTATGGTCTATACTTCCCCATTCGGTTAAGCGCCAAGAACAATTTCTTATAAGTCTAAAGAACTCCAGGAACAAATTTTGTAGAGTTTGTAAAGGACAAAGAACATTTTTCTAGAGTCTAAAAAGCACCAAGAACAATTTTCCTAATAGTCTAAAAAGTGCCGAAAAATATTATTTAAAGTCTTAAAAACACCAAGAAAAATTTTCCTAGAATCGAGCGCCGCAATAGACTGCGAAGGTGTATTATGATTTAAGAATTTCGCAAAATTACTGAAATCTCTACCTAAGTCTAATTCTAAGTCTGAACGTCTAACCTAAAGTCAAGTTCTTATTTTAAAATAAGATAAGAAATGTTTATTTGTTAGTAAAATATTATTATAAAAATAATACAATAAAAACAAAAAGTTAAGTAAAGGTACATAAAGTAAAACTTAATTACTACCTTAGTTATTTATAAACACGACAGAATTGAATAAGCGACAGCATATCTAATGATTTTTAAAAGCATTTAAAGAAGGCTCAGCGTCTTTAAAGAGCTTTCGGCTCCAAGTTTTAATTTTTTCAAATTACGAATCTAAGTTTTGAAAACTTTACGCTTCCAAGTTTCCTGCGACTCCAAAGACCCTGTACTTCGTTATACAAGCACTTGGCTTAAAACTTCTTAACGAATTGTAAAATCATGTTCTTACTTTCAATTCCACTTTTTCATTTTTACGACTCTAAGTTCTAAACAAATTTTCTGACGGGTCTAAATTCGCTGCTTATGGCTTCACCGTTTTTTCAGTTCATTTGGTGGATTGTTTACCAAATATTTGGTAAGAGTTACCAAATATTTTTTTAGTTGAGAATTTACCAAATTTTTGGTAAACAATCTACCAAATGAATTGAGAGAGCGACTGTATCGCAATATGCGAGCAACGGGCTAAGAATTGAAAATTTTTAGTACGGATTTTTTATTAAAAATAATTTGCGTCCAGCGTGTTTTAATTTTCATAAAACGTATAGATTTTAGACTCCAATAATCTTTGCTGACGTTGCATCTAAATCAAAACAAGCTATATGCAAATTATTTTATCGATTTGTTATCGGTTATTAGGTGAAATAAACAATTTTTCAACATTTTCAGAAGTACATAACGGTGCTATTTTATAGCAATATTATTTGTTTGAAACTGTAAGATTCTTATGTCATGTGAAAATGGTTGCTGCTTATAAAAAAATCCTCATCACAAAGAAAAAAAGATAATACTTTAAAAAAAGAGCTATAAAACTAATTTTTGTTCAAAGTGTATAAAAAATTCGCTGACAAAATACTAGGTAATCTACAAGAAAAGAATGATAAAAAATACTAACTGTCTGAAATTATGAATAATTCTCTAAACGGTTATTTTAATTGTTTTTATACAAAAATATTTAAAAAAATTAAAATTAAATTATTTAAAAAAATAAAAATTTTATATAAGCCTGGTTCCTACAAATCCTTTTTCAAATTTTCCAAAGAAGAATAAAATTCAAAATGACGGTTTTTATTAATTTGAAAGCATTTTGTTTTTTTATAACAATTTTGTCATATTTTATCTTAAAGATTCATATTTTGTCTTAAAAGGGCAAAAGTACTAAATACTTAATGTAAAACACGCCTCCAAATTACCCAAGTCCCTTGAACACTGAATCAAGTGCAAACCAGTACAGGACTAGTAAAAACACAAGTAAAAATTACGTCAAAGACTAAAGGAACATTCGATTTTTAACCATTTTTAATGCATCTAGAAAAAACTTTGCGTGGCCTGAACGGGTTATTACTATTACGCATAACTGTTATTAAAGGCCTGGTTCACATCACACCGGAGTGAAAAGTGATATATGGGCGCGTTAACACCGTTTCAACGTGAAGTCTCGGTGCGTTTTTAACGCTGTTTCACTTCTCACTTGTCATTAGTGTTCAAAAAGAGTTACTTTTACTTTTACTTAAAGTAATAAAAGTAACGAATTTTACTTTACTTAAATTAAAAAATCACAAATTACTTTTATTCCTACTTTACTTAAATTGAAATTTTTAAATTACTTTCACTTTTACTTAAAATAATCCAAAATCATTACTTTTTACAACACGTCGTTACTCTGACACAAAGAGTCACAATCAATATAAAATTAACGTGACTCTGACTCATTTAGTTTATATTAGTTGTGTGTTAAAATATAAAAAGAGTCACAGTTACAAGTATTTTACGATGCATCTGACTCATTGTATCACAGTAACGACGAACACTACTTGTCACTTCGGCGCGACCCAGCCCGGTGTGCACCTATAGACCGAAACGGTCCCTGTTTTCGGCGCTTAACCCCCCTTTATTGAACAAGTGGCTCCCCCTAGCTCCCCCTCAATTACTCGTCAAAAACAGCAGGATAAAAATCCCATACCAGAATCTCGGGCAAAGTCTCATTGGAGAGCGAAAGCGACTAAAAACAGTTCGGAGAAAGATAAGCGAAAGAAGTCTAATAAAAAACCGATCTTTCGTCGATTTTTCTGATACCTTGTTGTTTTTAACAAATATAAAATAAGTAAATTTTTTGTGTATTTTTATCTAATATTTTCACTTCTGTGCGGAGGCATATTTCATAAAAAATAGATTGTAATTGTAAATACGCATATTTTTTGCGTTTTATCAAAAACTTTTTAATAAAGTTCAGAATTTAAAGAAATTACAAATGTTAAATTCCGCAAATTCGACAGTTACGTACGTATTTTTTTAATTAGAAAAATTAAAAAATATATAAACACGGTTATCAATTTACAATTGTAAGTGTTTTTTTTTGAAATATGCTCCAGAGAATATTTTTACTCAGTTTTGATACCGTGAGATTTTTATATAGCTCTACTCGTAACTATAATACTAACATACTTTTGCTGTAAAAATAAATTAATATTCTAAAAAAAGAAAATTCACAACTCAAGTTTTTTTTTGGTACACGTCACGTGATAGGTATGGGCGTGTTTCGATAACAACACGCCTGCATTTCAGAAAATACTACGAAAATATTGAGCTTACGTTATACAGAACGGCCTTTCTTTTTTCTTGATAATAAAAAAGCTTTGTTTTTTTTGGCGGTGGGGGCAAATTATTTTCACTGTGTCGACTTTAGTGTCATGACGTCATAAAAAAGCAATTGTGTTTTTACTATTTCAAACGACAGCCAAAAGAGTCCGAGCTATGCTTGTTTATTTGTACCGTACAAATTTCTCTCAGAAGGAAATAGGGTAATTGACTTGAATTCCGCCACCGTTTCTTATTTTTGCCATGCGCAAATTTATCAAATGAACTTCGTAAGGCTAGATAGATCGTCATGTTGTCATCTCTTTAGCCACACACAATTAATTTTACATCTTTACGCATGTCAAAAATAACAGCCGGTGGCCGAAATTAAAAACTGGCTGAATTTAAGTCGGTCACCTTAATAATTTAAATTTCGAATTTTTTCGCTAATGCACGAAATTTTTGTACACATTAGAATTTGCAGAGATCTAAAAATAAACCTAACGTGGCTGCAACAGTTGTTCGTTGGATTAAAAAATGCCCCCCCCCCATTATGTAATTACTCAAATCACGAGAATCTGACGTCACTTTATCAGCCAATTAGATTCAATTTAATGCTATATAATTTGAATCTAATTGGCTAATAAAGTGACGTAAGATTCTCGTGATTTGAGTGGTTACTTAATGGGGGCATTTTTTAATCCAACGAACAACTGTTGCAGCCACGCTGGGTTTACCTTTAGTTAGTGCTTCAAAAAATTTAAAAGGCCTATTCTTTGTTTGCTCATTTATTAGCTCGATTGCTTAGAAATGTATTGAAACGCAAATTATCCGCGATTATCCGACTGACGGCGGTCGTAGTTTGGTCGGAGTATTGCCGGCTCGGAATTAGTGTCCGGTATAATCCTTCGGTTATAACGGTTTACGTCTCCGGTTTCAAGCCGACATATCATTTTATCACCGCAAGATGCTCAACTTACCAAAACTGGAAAACTTACTGCTGCTTTTTCGGTACTCTCAAAACTAATACGAAATTTAAATAATCTACGAAAACTTGCGTTTTAACCTGTTGATAGAGGTTTATGGTAAACAAGGACTATAACTTAGTGGTTATTACGTTTAATAAGTTATATATGTGCTGGGTTTACACAGCACAGGGTAAAACTTGGCGGTGAGACTGCTCCGAGTCAATATTTGCATTTGTCTCTAGAATAAATCGATGAAAGCCGCTAACTACACACTGGAAGCACCAGTAAAACCGAAGAAATTCAAAATTATATATGAAAACTTTAAAAATTGTCGGTAAAAAAAACAAAAAAAACAATGCCACTCATGAGTGCAGTCGAGTCAATTCAAATTATAAGCCTAGAACAGTTTTAAGGAGGTTTCAAAGTCTGGTTGTTGGCTTTTCTTGGCAGGTTTTCTGGTTAGAAATATGGTTTTATAAATAGATCTTTTATGTTTATTCTTTCTAAAATTTCTGCATGTTTTAAATGAGTTTATAATTGTATTTGATTGATTACTTTTTAGATTACAAAATATTTTACTATGAATAGTATTTGTATATGTGTTTGTATTTATTTTATCGGATTTTTTTGTAAGTAAACTGTGGTCACTCTGTTTTTAAGTATAGAGGTGAACGAAAGTAAAAAATGTATATTTTGCATTAGACGAAAAGTTCTTATTCTATTTTGAATTTTCGTGTTTTTTTGCAGTGTTATAAAACAAACTCTAGTTGTTCCAAAAAGTTTAGCTTTTGAGGTCTTTTTTGGCATAGAGTTTACGCATGTGGTACAGAAGTTTACGCATGCAAGTGGTACTAAGTTTATCTGCGATTTTATAACGTTTGGTTGAATTTATAAACTCGTAAAAATTAATTGTTTTTACTGAAATATTTAAAATGGTTTGAAAATAAAAATGTAAAAACTGCGCTTCGTTCACTATTTTTGTACAAAAAAACCCTTAATTTTAACAAAACTAAGACTTTAGATTTGAACCACTTCCCCAAATCGTGGTCCCAAAAGCATTGTTTTATTTTCAACAATTTTGTTTATTATTAAAAAACTTAACAATCTTGTAATCTGGGTATGTGTTTGAAGTTTGCCCATTGTGTTAAGAATTTCATGATTTTTTTACCTTTCTATAGTCAAACAGTAGATTTTTCAGGTCAAACTCATAAATTGGTAGAAAGCGACATAAAATTCACAGGTTAAATTGCACATACAAAAGTTGTTAAAATTCCGCTAAAAACATTAATAGTTTTTTTTATAGGCAAATAAAATCTGCTGACCTCGATAATTGCAATATTCAATCTGCTAGTTAACAACAAAACTATTTAAATTTTTTAACAAAAGCGGTTTAATAATAAAGATCAAAACCTGTATTTTAAAAATTGTTTATCAAATTTTTAAATTTGAAACTTAAATGCAAATTTTAAGGGCTAGAATTGGTTAATTTTTGTATAATTTGTGAAAAAATTGAATTAAAAAAATTCTGCGTTCTTATTTGTTATAAAAAAAACGTCATAACCGCACAATTTTAATAGGCACCTTGCACTGAAACGCAGTTTATACATGAAGTATCCAATATACATAAGTGTAAGCATAATGGATATTTACCGTACTCCTACTTATCTTTTCGTAGTACGCAGATCAACCGATAAAAAGCGCGCGAAAATACCGTAACTCATACTTATCTTTCGTAGTATGCAGATGAGGCGATAGAAAGCGCGCGAAATTTCGATCGAATGATCTGCCTACTACGAAAAGATAAGTAGGAGTACGGTAATTATCCATTATGGTGACACTTTTGTATATTGCATACTTCATGTATAAACTGCGTTTCAGTGCAAGGTGCCTATTGGTCCCCTCATGTCTGCATACTAAGTTTGGAAGTCAGCCAGATATAATTCCACTATAACAACTTAATATTTTGGTGTGTGTGTTTAAAGTTTATGACCAATTTCAATTTCAAGATGTTTTACCTTCCTAACTCATAAATTGGTAAAGCCACATACACCAAATTCACGGGTCAAATTGCACGTAATTTTTTTTTAAATTCTGCTGGAAACATTAATATGTTTTGTTAATTCAGCTGCGCGCTTGTAGCAAAGCAATCCAAAAATTCGATTAACGTCACAATAACTTCAACCCTTAATAGTTTTTTTATGGTAAAAATAGTGTAATGCTACTAAGCGGTTAAAATTTTAGTATTTTTTTCTTAATTTAACATTGAACTATGTAAAAAATTATGCAACTATGTTTTGTGTGTTTATTGGTGTTTTAATAATTGTGAATAAAGTAATAACAGTAGAAATGTCCTAGTTGTATTAATAAACGCACTTTTAAAAATTGTCAAAAATTCTTTCTAATATATTTGAAATTTAGTATTTAATTAAACCACTTTTTAGAACATTAAAGTGTTATTTTTTATGATCTAAGAGTGTTTTAACCGCGGGTAATTTTTATCCATGTAAGTCATATTGTTAAAAAATACAATTAAAATTGAATGCATTAAAATGTAATGTTATATATAATTGTAATTAAATTTATTTGTATGTAATTCTAATCTATTCTTTGCAATGAAAATGACTATTTTTACGTCAGGATTTTGAAACTTTTAATTAGTTTATAAGTAGCTGCGTAAAGAATTTTTTTCGCTAAATATGTTGACGAATTTTATTAAATTTAACGATATATCAAATTATTTGCAAAAGTAAAATAGCACAAATTTTTTGTTTTTAGTTTTATAAGAAAGTTTTTTACATTATATATTCCTTCTGAATTTCAGATTTAACCTGCTGTTTGATATGTCCATTCCGTTTTTGTTTGTCATCAGGAAAATCTTTGAAAGCTAATATTTTTTTCTATTATTTATTATTTATTTAATATTCAGACTCATTTATTTCAAAAATTTTCAAAAGTGTACAACTCAATTAGCCAATGGGCATTTCTAGAATTTGCTTCTGTTTTCAATTTTTAATCAGAGCTGAAATATGTACCCGAAAAAATGTACAAAGACAACAAAATGAAAGAATCGAAAAAAATTTTTTATAAAATAATTACACAAATTTTTTTTTAGAAATTTTGCTATCTTTTTAAAATTGTTTATTAGACGTTCATTAAAGGCTGATCTATACTTCGTCCAAAGTGTCAAAACTCCAAAGGTCAAAGTCCAAAGAACAAAGTCAAAGTCCGCAGTCGTTAAAATGTCCTTTGGAATTTTGTCCTTTGGACTTTGTCCTTAGGACAACGTGTTCTTACTTTTTGCCTTTTAGTTTTTCCAAAGGACAAAGTCCAAAGGACATTAAAAAAAGTCCAGACAATTTGGATTGTCCAAAACTTGTCCTTTGGACACTTATGAAAAAAAAATTTGAACGTGAAAATTATTTTAAAAATTTTTTGTTTGTTCTTTTAATATTTTTATTATTGGATGGAAGGCCATATTTGACTTGCTTATTTCTCTACCCATATGCCGATTAAAATTTCTATGTAGGGTAGTGCATTTAATTTCGGCACTTTTCCACATTGGGCATTTTTGATTTTGGACTATATCTTTGGTAATCCTGGACGGAATACGACGTTTATAGCTCAAATGAGAGCTAATTATATGTAGATGACTGTCATGAGCTTTTTATTTGTTATGTTATGATATTTTCATGTGAAATTGTGTGATTTATAAAAAATAAAATTGTTACTCGTTTTTAGAACATGGGCATTTCATGATTACGCAGTAAATTTTTTTAAAAATTAAACTGTACTGGTAAAATTTAGTCTACTTTCCGAATTTTTAGTCCCCGTGGTTCTACGTTGCGTCTGTGGTGAGCAATCGATATAAAATAAAATTGCTGTAGATAAAAACGGGTTGAATTAAGTGGTCGGGTGTTAAATTGTGGTTATAAATAGTTAAAAGACAATGTCGAAACGTATAGCGGTCATAGCACTGCACTTAAACTCGATTAAGGGGGTCCTTTTAAAAAGTGCCGAAATTAAATGCATTTTTCCCAAATTTCGCTCATTTTGATACCGTTTGGCATTTTAGCTGTAACTTTTTCCCAGTTACACGTTTAACAACAAGTAGAAGCTTAACTTAAAGAAAACTATCGGGAGATAATGATAGGCTTTTAAACTTTAGAAAATGAAGATTTTTTGACTGAGAAACAATCGATTGTTTGTAAAGTGCCGAAATTAAATGCATACATTTAATTTTGGCAATTTTCCATTTTTTTAAAAACTTATTTAATTAAGTAAAAAAACAACTTTCGTACAGTGAAACTTTTATGACGCTACGCAGTATTGTAAAAGCTTTAAAATGAGCTATAAAACAAGAAAATCGGGCCATACAGTGAAAAATTACATTGGAAAAACGAAAAAGTGTCGAAATTAAATGCACTACCCTATGTATAGCTATTAAATATTTTCGCTTCCCATTAAGCTGTTAAACTGTTAGGCTGTAAAACCGAAACGCTAAATATTATATCACTGAATACCTGTAAAGGCTGGTTCATACTTATGTAAAAACGGACGTCCAAAGGACGTTTTTACATACGTTTATACGCTGTGTTTGTCCTTTGGACTTTGTCCAAAGGACGTTTTTACATAAGTATGAATCAGTTTTAAGTAACACAAAAAATAAAATTCGAGTACAAGACTTTTTTTAAAATTTAACATTATTTTTAATCAACTATTTGCTTTTTTAAATATTATCATGTAATGAAATATAAATATCACTATATTTTTTTTAGAAATAAAAAAAGGTTTAATTAAAAATGCCAATGCCTTTAATGCTAGATAAAAAATCAGTGGTGCTAACGGTTTTAATTCTGGTGCTTGCAATACCACGTGGTAAGTAATTCATCATTTTTAGCATTCATTAAAGCACGCATAAGATTTAGATAAATTTTAGCTTAATTTTTTTTAACAGACAAACAAAGTGTTTAAAATAAGCAATTTTTAACTCGATAACATAATTTTTAACCATATTGTCGTAACATACATACCATACGTATTGTCGTACATGATTGTCGTAACCATATTGTTATCTTTTTGAGAAATTCCGCCCGAAAATTGATGTTGATGATTATTGATGATATTAAAAATTTTAATAGACTAAATCTCGCCACCGAATTTGGTTGATTTATTGAAAATTTATGTTAATCTCGATATTTTAGTTTAATACTCAACTCCTAAAAGTAAAACACAAGCATTGAAAAATGCTCGTAATTAGGGCAGGAAAATATGTATTTCTTCCCGGGAGTATGTTCACGCTGGTCAAAATCCATTGTTCTAAACGGAAGGAATCCCGTGCACATAAAGGAACCTACGCATTTAGGTCTAATAACGCACCGGCACCTTTCTAACAACCGGTTTTTTTTAGCTATATTCTTTTCTACAGCTACATTAGCTACATTCTTTCACACCTGCATTTCGAAACCCTGTTTTGCCGCTGCTCCTCCCACAAGCGATCCCACAAAGCAAAACAAATATGGCGTGATCACGAATACTATATGAGATTTCAAAGCTACTAAAATCCTGAGGGGTTTAGGAGAGAAGCGGAATTATCTGCCTGATTAAATAGAAATCATTAAATCCTACGTAAATTGCGAAATACGAAATTGCGATCTGGAAAATGCTTTCGAAGTTGTTGAATTTCCTTAATTTTTTGGTTAAAAAAACCGTGCAAAAATACTGAACGTAGTTATACCAAAAATATATATATATATATTTTTGGTTATAATAAATTGAACATCACATTGAGCGTCCAATTAGATTCAAGATCACTTGTATTGGAATACAAGCCACATACCTCGACGTTTTTATGGATAATCACGACGGTTAATTCAATGTACACAAAGGTCTCGAGAAGAATTAAAAATAATTTGCATATGACCGGGAAAAAATGAAAAAGAAATAAGTATTTACAACCAGCTGTTTTTTTAGATTAAAAGTTTTCTTTTTAATTGTTATTTTGGTGTATTATGATTTGGTTTTCTTTCGTTAACCAAAGTCATATACAAATTATTTTTAATCTTTTCAAGACCTTTGTGTACACTGAATTAACTGTCGTGATTCTCCATAAACTCTAACTGTCTGATTATATACGCATGAGAAAATCCTCCTTTCTTTTGCTGTATTTTCGTACCTTTTTTATAGCTAATCTTCTAGTATGATGTATTGGAGTACGATTGTTATTATTATGTATTATTACTATTATTTAGTACATTTTTGATTTTTTATATACAAATATGTTTTCAGTGAACGCCATAAAATGTTACGAGTGTGAAGATGGGACAGATTGCAGAGATAAAGAATGTACCGGCGGAATTTGTGTCAGAGAAGAGGCCGTTGTTGACGGTAATAGATTATTATTGTAACAACTGCCGTCATAATAATGTTTCAGAAGTACGAGGCCGAATAAATCGAGTTTTGGAAGAAAGAATGCGAAATAATTTGTTATTTTTAGGGTTTTTTTGGTTGAAAAATATGCGGCACAAGACTTGGGCATGTATGTAATCGTCACCATCTAGCTTCACATTAGAACTCGTATTTATAAGGCGATATATTTTGAAAACGGGAGTTGTTACATAACAAGCTATTATGAGTCACAAGATCTCCATGTCATAACGTACTCGAGCTTGCACAAACTCAACAGTGTGGCGAAAGCAAAAATTTGTTAAATAGATAAAACAATAAAACAATATAAATAACTGCATAAGTTGAATTCTAGTTTTGCGAATGTTGGTAAAATATTTGCTAATGATGAATTTATTTTAAAAATTGAATAAAAAATAAAAAAAAAACAAAAAATATATATTTAATGTTTTTTATTTGTGCCACCATACCAGGTGGTGACAGTATTTTTCGTACCACAGTGGTAAAGCTTACGAAGTTTTTTCGATTAAACAAAGGCAACGCAGATAACTCAAAAATCTAACACGGATTTATACTAATGTTTTTATAAATTTTTCAAGTTAAGTGAAACTTGTAAAGAAGAGACAAACTAATAAATATTTAATAAACACTTGGATTAAAGCAACAGATAGCGAAAATTATTGATAACAATTCCACAGGCGCTGTAAGGTATATATGAACGATAAGAATGATTTTATCAACAAAAGAAAAAATTCGCAGAGTTCAAGTTATCGTAATACGCGTCTACGAGTCGGTTTATGGTTTACAGGAGTGACAAGTGACAAGGCGTTTCGCAAGCGTTTACACCGGTAGGGGGTCTTTAGAGCCGCAAGTAGGGAACTTGGAGCCGTCGGAAAAAATTTTTATCTTTTTTTAGGCTTCGCTTAGGCTTAGGTATGGGTTTTAGCAATGTTTATTTTTGGCTCCAAGTTCCCTCGGCTCCATCGACCCGAAACCTTTACACCGTTACCACTGCTTGCTGCCGCGGTATAAACACGTTTTCACTTGTGATTTGTCAATTATTATTATTGTTACCCAGATCCAAGCTTCAGAGTTTCGGAGTGGAGTCATTGTTTTTTTAAACTATGGAGCTGAAGAGTTCCGTCCTGTTTTTTATTTTAATTCACAATCCGTGGGTATTCTTGGCTGCACTAAATTTGTGATGTTTTTTGTGGATTTTAAATCATTTTTTGGCATTTCAACCTAAACAATAAGTGCAAAAAGTTCTTAAAATTAAATACACTAGACTATCCAGAATCGTATTTTTGAATTAATTTAATTACTCTTGAATTATAATTAAATATTGTCATTACTACGACAGAATTAGCCAAAATTTTTATAAAATATATGCGACTGTGACTTTTTTTGGATTTCAAACAGCACCTTTTTTAACTACAGAAGAACTCGCAGTCACGTGTAGTTTATAACGACTGGGACACGATATAACGTGCATGTATGTTTAGGCAAACCGGGCGTGTGGCTAAACTGTCAGTCCGTGGGAATTCCCGGCTGCATTAAATCTGTGGTGAGGGGAGATCCGGGCGGTATGCAGTGCCTTTGCAGCACGGACTATTGCAACAGCTCTTCGGTCGCCAGCGTCTCCGCCGCTTTCTCCGTATTTCTCACACTTCTAACCGTGATCACAGCCGCTTTAATGGCGTTTTAGGCACTCCGGAGCCGAGTTTAGAGCTTTGGAGCTCTGAAGCTCTTTCTATTTTGTGTGCGACTTTTATAATTATATAAAAATTCGGTTAGAATTTGCTTCTGCGGCACGGACTGTTGCTACAGCTTCTTGGGCAATAACCTCCGCATCTTACCGCATTTCTTATGTGCTCCTATGATGTAATCACAGCTGAATTAATGGACTTTCAACACAAATTAGTGATGTTTTCCGGAATTTTATGAAACTTCAGAGTTTGTGGAGTGCAATTTCGTTTTCCGAAGCTATGGAGCGCACTTCGAAACTCCGGAGCTGCTCCCTATTTCGTGTGCGATGGGATAGAATATTTTTTCAGAATTTTTTACAAAAGCCGTAAAATTATTATTAAAAATTATTAATTTAAATTACGCTTTAATCCGCTCATTTAAAAGGCAGAGTTCCGAAGCTCCAATCTCCTGTGCATAATATTGGAGGGTAAATGAATCAGTCATGTGAACTTTACAGCAGACGATCCATTTGTGTTAGATACGCATTGTATTTGTCATTTCAAGAAGTGCATGGAAATAAGGCCAGAGCAGATCAGACTGAATTCCTGTTGAATTGAATTTTAATATATGAATTTTAATAATAATGATTTTAGTAGAATCTTCCCTTGAGGTTTACTTTAAAAATTGCGTAGACTTAGTCCGTTTTGTTATATATGACTTTGCTGCTAATGATTATTTGTCTAATTCAAACAGGGACTCTGATTGCAATTTTTCGATTAAGAAATCTTAATTTTAATCTTAATTTAGCTTTTCGCTACAGCAAACCATAACTGCGTTTAACATCGCTGACTGAGGCGCCGTTTATTTTTTACATAACTGTAAAATACAATTATAGTTTTGTTAAAATTACCGGTTATGCAGATTTTAATATTATTCAAGATTATATATGTACATGTGCGTTGTCAAGGAAGTCAAATTTACTGTGTATAATTTTTTGTGCGATATAAAATGAAAAATTTCTTTAACTGTAACACTTTACTTTTACTACGATAAACAGTTTGTCATACCAAAGGTGGATAATCTAATAAACGTATGTCACAGCGGTCTGTAGTAGCGTGCATTTTAAAATCCGGGCCGCGTGTCCGGCCTAGGGCCGCATGTCCGGCCCTAGGGTAGAAATATAGTACCACTATGGTAAAAATTACAAGAACGCAATACAGAAAAATTTGCTCCCTTGTGCCTGGAAATGCGGCCCTAGGTCGGACATGCGGCTCTAGGCCGGACATGCGGCCCAAGGGCCAGACATGCGGCCCAAGGGTCAGACATGCGGTCCTAGGGCCAGACATGCGGTCCTAGGCCAGACATGCGGCCCTGGGCCGGACATGCGGTCCTAGGGCCGGACATCTGGCCCTAGGCCAGACATGCGGCCCTAGGCCGGACATGCGGCCCTAGGCCGGACATGCGGCCCTAGGCCAGACATGCGGCTCGAATTGGATTTTATGATGCACGCTGCTACAGACCACTGTGACATACCTTTATTAGATTATCCACCTTTGGTCATACGAATTTAAGATCTTTGAACTCACGGAGTGAACAGGATTTTTCCATTTAAACTTTCAATTAATCAGTGAAAAATTTTTATTACAGTATTTGGATTTAAATAATAATTGTGTAATGCAAAATATTTTTGATTGTCACTTCGCAATAAAGTAAAGTAAATTAAATTTTTATATCAGTAACTTAAATAATTATAGCTTTTTAGGTCAAAATTTTACAAAAATAAAGTAATTTTTTTTATTCATTGCTTGTTTTAAAGCTTAATAATGTGTTTTTTTGTAAAAAATGTATTATTTCAGTAAATTTATACTGTGATTTATTAAATTTTGCCTGTAACATAGCGTTGAAGAGCCATTTACCGATTGCGATTAGGCATTATCAAAATAGAATAAATAAAATATTTATTATGTACACTTAAATGTTATACCTATTATTTTATTTAAGTTTAATGAGATGGGAATTTAATGAATATAACATGTAGGTGCTGGGTCTTTAGAGTCGTCTCCAAGAAATTGGTGCCTTCAGAAATTTTTGGAACTTGAAGCCGCGAAAATCGAAACATGGAACCGAAACTAAAAAAAATGGTTTGGGGTTAGGTTTATGTTTTTGCTGGGGCTTAGAAATAGGTTTTAACGAGTTTAAAGTCCGGCTCTAAGTTCCAGTTCTAAGTACCCACACGGATCCAACGACCCTATATCGAATATTATGTTATAAATGAATAGATAAAATTTTAATATTATATTTCTGATGAAAACTGTAAAAAATTATAAAACAACAATTTGCAAATATACACACATGATTAAGAATATAAAACCAAAACTACAACTTTATTTATTACAACTTTATTTATTACTGTATTTATTAAACTATTTATTTTTTAGTTGTTATCACAGATCAAATAAGACCGCAAACGCACATAGATAGTTTAGCTATTGACCCTAATTTAAATTACTTTAAAATAATACTTTGTGTAGAAAAGAAATGTTTAACTAAAAAAATTGATTAAATTAAAATTTTTATTAGTGTGCTGTAATTATTAGCAAGAACATATAGGAAGCTGACTTAATTTTGGCAAGGCATTAATTTCGGCCACCAATTTTAGACAATAGAAAATTGGCTTATTTTTAAAACACAAAAAGACTAGCACAAAAGTAACTGGATGAATGTTGAATAAAGTGTTTTTGCAAAAGTTTTTTATTTGTGTTATACTGCAATATCAACATTTTCATACAAAAAGTCAATTTTTTCTGATTTTCTACATTTTCGCTTTTGTGTTAAAACTTCATAAAATTTAAAACGAAGCACATATAACTTTAAATAACTTCTTATTAAAGCTCAAAAATGTTAATTTTTATGTTTTAATATTTTCTTCAAAATCACTTTGCAATGTGTTTAACTAACTGCGCATTTTAAGATTCCGTTAATTTCGGCCACCTTAAAATTTACGTGAAAGAACGTGTTTAATAACATTCGCACCATCGTGTGTACGAGTGGTGTTACATAACACATATTTTACTAGGTTGTATTAAATTATGAATACACCGGAAGGAATTTCTCAAAAATAATATAGAAACACATTAAAAAAATCAGGTGATTTTCTTGGCGGAGGGAAGGCGGAAAGTCACGTAGTAAATATGGTAAATATCAATGTCAATGGGGTTTTCCCATCCAACCCACCACTTATCACGATATAGAGTACCAAACCAATGCTCTAAAAAGTTGTCAAAATAAATTAAAACACAGTAAAAATGTCAGGTTATTTCCTTTGGCGGCGGGATGCATTCATAAGAATTTTAAAAATTATTAAAATGCAGTAAAAAACGCAGGTTATTTTATGGACGGAAGAATGCAGTCAGGTATGAAACATCAAAGATAGGCAGGCAATGGTTGGTGCGGAATTATACAACTCCTTAACTTTAGTAACGTCTTTTTTATCCTTAAAGTTCATAATTTTGGATTATGTAATCGTTTTTTTGTGTTTTAGGCTTATGTTTTTGTTTTTTAAAAACCTAAAAAGCTGCAGAAATTAAGGTGGATTTTGTTTTTTTGTTGTTATTTTCAGGTTAAAAATATCAAAAACTCATTAGAGTAGAATAAGATTTTACCAAGCTTTTTTTAAAGTTGGCTGGCTGTCACAAAAGCCATTTTATATTGAAATATTTTTTCACACCAAAAAAATTTAACAAAAAAACCGTTTTATAAAAAAAACTTGTGTTTTTTAAGGTTTTGACACAATTATTTAAAGTCTTGCTAATACCTATAAAAATTTGCAAACGAGAAAAAAATAGAATTCGCAACCTTTAAAAATATTTAGTGTTCGTTTTAGCAATACTTATAGCCAGTTTTTTCTAGGTGGCCGAAGTGAATGGCACGCGCTTTACAGTCTTGAGTAGGGATCGACCGGGGCCCCGGCCCCGGCCCCGCCAAACGCAATTCTCTCTACCCCGGCCCCGGCCCCGGCCCCGGCAATTTAGCTGTCAAACGAGCCGGGGCAAACCGGGGTAAGGACCCCTAAGAATGCAAATTTTAAAGCGCTTCTAAACATTTTTGACAGTGAAATATTATACAAGATTTTATCTACAGAGCTAATTTAATTGTTTTAATATTACGATATTTATTGTTTATTATGCTATATTAAGATTTTCTAAAGCCTCTTTATTTTATTAAGATTCGTTATTTTAATCACGCATCCTTATTCTAAAAATTTAAAGATATCTTGAGTATTAAAAGCCGTTTGTAGATTTTATTTACAAGATGAGAGTTTGACAGTAGATATCTATGGTTGAATTATATCTGGCTGACCTCTAGTAAGTTTGTATAAGAGACGTAAACGGATCAATTAAAATTGTGCGGTTATAAAATTTTAAATAAACGAATTGAAACGCATAATTTTTTTAATTCCTGCTTTTCAAAATATATACATAAATTAGTCAACTTTCACGATTTAAAAAATTGTATTTTTGTTCCAAATTGTGTAATTTGATAAATAATTGTTAAAATATGGTATTTAATCTTAAATATAAAACCGTTTTTACTAAAAGTTTTAAATAATCTTAATGTTAAATAGTCAATTCAATACTGCAAATCATCGAGGTCAGCTAGGTTTTATTGCCTCCATAATCACAAGACGTATTTTCCATATATTGGAGTTATTTTAATATCATTGCTAATATCAAAAATATATAAAACAAGAGAATTTTCGGCTAGACAGGGAATTTTTTACCTAAATTTTACAAGAAATGTTGCACTTGTGACTTTTCACGCGCAAGCTACTTTCTGTGCACTCAATAAAACTTTTCTCGCACAGCGATATTTTGTACACCAAAAAACTCGTTTTTTCTAAGACTATTTTACTTAATTGCTTTGTGCAAAAAATTAGCAGAAAATGATGATTAAATTCGATCATTTAAATATTCGATCATGTGTGAGTTGATTAGAACGGTTTATTGTACAACTGGACATAGAGTAGTGCATTTAATTTCGGCACTTTTTTGTTTTTCCGATGTAACTTTTCACTGTATGGCCCGAATTTCATGTTTGATTTTGATTTCATTTTGAAGCTTTCACGATACTGCGTTGCGTCACAAAAGTTTCACTGTACGAAAGTAGTTTTTTTACTTAATTAAATCAGTTTTAAAAAAAAATGGAAAATTGCCGAAATTAAATGTGTGCATTTAATTTCGGCACTTTACAAACAATTGATTGTTTCTCAGTCAAAAAATCATCATTTTCAAAAATTTAAAAGCCTATCATTATTTCCAGACAGTTTTCTTTAATTTAAGCTTCTACTTGTTGTTCAACGTGTAACTGGCAAAAAGTTACAGCTAAAATGCCAAATGGTATCAAAATGAGCAAAATTTGGGGAAAAAGTGCATTTAATTTCGGCACTTTTTAAAAGGACCCTCTTAATCGAGTTTAAGTGCAGTGCTATGACCCCTACACATTTCAACGTTGTCTTTTAACTATTTACAATTACAATTTAACACCCGACCACTTAATTCAACCCGTTTTTACCTACAGCAATATGTGTGCCGAAATTACACTATTTTATTTTATAACGATTGCTCACCACAGACGCAGCGTAGAACCACGGGGACTAAAAATTCGGAAAATAGACTAAATTTTACCAGGACAGTTTAATTTTTAAACCAATTTATTGCGTAATCATGAAATGCCCATGTTCTAAAAACGAGTATCAATTTTATTTTTTATAAATCACACAATTTCACATGAAAATATTATAACATAACAAATAAAAAGCTCACGACAGTCATCTACATATAATTAGGTCTCATTTGAGCTATCAAACGTCGTATTCCGTCCAGGATTACCAAAGATATAGTCCAAAATCAAAAATGCCCAATTTGGAAAAGTGCCGAAATTAAATGCACTACCCTATTTGCTTGGATTATATATTCTTGCGTTTATTTTTAGGTGAATATTGGAAATTGTTTTTAAATTTTGTTACGTTAAAAAAATTCAAGCTGATGTCTAGTCTTTATTTTAGAATTTTTAAGTTTATTGTAAATCTACACAATAGTATTCATAAAATTAAAAAAAAACCTGCGGAGTCAGTCCAGTTTTTTTGAACCCAATATTTTGTATCCAGCCAAAAGACACCAAACGTGAATTTTTAAAACAAAAAGTTAATAATGAACTGTTTATATTTAATTTGAAAAAAAGTTTTCGCATAATGCTAAATAAGAATAATACTAATTTTTAAATAAAATATTTTGCTTGAAACTAGCACTCTTGTGCGAGTTTAATACTGAAAACCCGCCATTTTCTGCTATTTTTGGGTGCACCAATTTTTAACAGTGTTAGCGTTTTGCAGTGCATATTGCAACTTTGCTTCCACTTTTGCAAGTAAATGCGCTACACAAAAAAACAATTATTGACTGCAAAAAAATCTCTTCGCAAGAAATCAGTGGTATATGCACAGAAAGTCGCGAACGTTTAAAATGTTGCATTTTTTTCTTCCATAATTTTATTCAAAAACCTAGTGTATAATCAAAAATTTTTTTTGGGTTATATTATGTTTTTGATAAATCTCGAAAAATTATAAAAGTATTGCAAAATCACGAAAATAATTACATTGAAAAAGTTTACGTGACGTTAATTTTATAATTTTTGGCTAAAATTAAAATAATTTGATTAAAATCATTAAAACAATCAACTTGAAACAGCTAGAAAGCGAGTAGTCTCATGTACTCGCAATATACTATTTTACTTTTTACAACTTAAAAAGAGTGTTTTTTTAATTTACAAAAATTGACAATAAAATAACAAAAATGCTCTTATTTTTTAAAATAAAAAGGTGCGTTTTATCCCTTTTTATATGTTTAAACTAAAAAATCTTGAATAGTGGTGTGTAAATGAAATTCGAGTTAAAATTCTTTTTTAAAATAACATTCAAGAATAAAGACGCAGTATCTTTAACTTTTACGGTTAAATTTCGTCAATTAGGTACCAACATATTTAATTAAAAATATTTTTAATATGAAGAGATTTTGTTATTGTGAAATATTTTTGTTACTTGTACCCAGTTTTGATTTTAGTTTCTTTACCACGTTTTGCTTTACTGATCAAAACATGCTCCTTGTAAGTATTTTAACTCTTCCTCTACATATTTGTAAAGCATTCTTTAAAAGTAACATAAATGGTTTGCTCTATTTGTTAAGCATTTTTTAAAAATAACATAAATGGCTTGCGATTAAGTATAGTATTGCTTTAAACAAGAATATGCTGCTAATAATTATGATGAAAATGTACATATATTATGTAAATAAAATAATATCAACAGGTTTAGAAAAATTGAAATATGAAAATAAAAATTTTGTTCTGGCTTTAGAAAAAAACTTTTGTGTAATAAAAAATAAGTTTTTTTACTCTCAAAGTACTTAAATTCTAAAATGTGACTATTCATTACATAAACCATATAATTAACAGTAAAAACGTTGATTTTTATTTGAAAAAAATGACCAAAATTTCAAATTCTTAAATTTTCTACCTTAACCGGCCTTTCATGCACAACTTTAAAGAGGTATTTTAATTTTTGTATCTCTATAAATTTTAGGATTATTTTTATTGTTTTAATAAAATTTTAAAAAAATATTTAGGTTACAAAAAATTAAAATCACATTTATTACATTACTGTTTAATTATTCATTAAAAACAGTCAAAAATTGCAAAAAACTCCGGAGTCTTTGTAGGTCGTACCAAAGCTGCTAAAAGCGACTTGTCTCCTTGGAAGAAATGTTCTTATCCTATAATATCATACTGCGGGTATTTTAAATGAAAGGAGCTTCAAAGCTCCGGAGCTCCGCCCCTTAATGAGGTATTATTTTTTAATTATTATATACACAATTTTAGGGCTTTTTTTTAAAATTTGAAAAAAATGTAGCTTACAAAAAAAATTAAAAAAATAATTTATGACATTACTCTTCAATTATGCAATAAATTAGTTAAGCAATTGAATGAAGAACTCTAAAGCTCCAGGGGTTATTCCACAGCTCTTGAAAGTGGAGCTTCGCTCTGTTTCAGAACATTCCTGATATAAAATACTATAGTTAAAATCCTTCAGGCTGAAATTAAGGGCGTAACCGCTCGCCGTCAGGAAGAAAAGAAGAATAAACGCGCGCGAATATAAATTAATTAAAAAAAAGTTGGCAGGGATGATGTAACCAATTATTATTAAGTTGTGTCAGGTATTTTTCTACACGTGATATTTTCTCAAAAAACGAGTGGTTACTTTACTACCCTGCTGTTTTCACCCTGATAGAATTCGACTTAAATTTTCCTAACCTCCAATATTAACCTCCAATATTATTCGACTATTTAAGAGGGAGTTTCAGAGCTCTGGAGCTCCGCCCCCTAAAAGTACCGTGCGGAGTCAAACTTTTTGTCTTCGATTTTAATTATTTTTTGTGAAAACGTTACCCTGGCCCCCAATAGCCCATAAACATTTTTTCAACAAAATATCTCCAGCGGTTCAGGAGTTCTGACCCCCCAAAAATGACATTTTTCGACAATTCTGCACGTGAAATATTTCTCAATGGGTATAACGATTTAAGTTACAAATTATGCACTTAAAGAAAGCGGCTAGTTTCTACTTTAATTTGATACCTTGATCGTTAAAATTGGTGCAGTATTTGTCGAGATATTGCGTTTCTCGTACAAAAAAACCCTTGATTTTTTTGCTAAAAACAAGAAGTAAAGGAAAAAAGTTTGGGCAAACTTTATAAGATCACTGCAGTCGTTTGGTGTTTTAACGAAAAAATCGCGGTTTTCTTTGTAAGAAAAACGAAATATTTCCACAAATACTGCACCAATCTTAACGATCAAGATATCAAATTAAAGTAGAAAGTAGCTGCTTTGTTTGAGTATATATTTTGTAATTTAAATTTTAATACCCATTAGCCTAAGCGTAAGCCAGGTTACAAAGCTTACATATTTGATCTAAAGGCCTATAAACTATTTTAACAGGACAATCTAATTTTCCTACCAAAAATATTATTTTAATACCGAAAATTTAAACCGCACGATAAAAGAATTTATTAAAATTATATCTGGCTTACGTCGAAAATTAGTTTGCAGACATGAAGGAACCAATTAAAATTGTGCGGTTATGACGTTTAAAAAAACAAATAAGACCGCAGAATTTTTTTAAATTCCACCTTTTTATAAAATATACAGAAATTAACCAAATTTAACCCTTTAAAAATTTGCATTTTGATTTCAAATTGAGTAATTTGATAAATATTTATTAAAATAGGGATTTTGACCTTTATTATTAAACCACTTTCGTTAAAAATTTTGAATGGTTTTGTTGTTAAATAGTCGATTTGATAGTGCAATTATCGAGGTCAGATAGATTCAACTTGCCTATAATTCGTTTTTACAGTTAATAACATTAATAATGTACGTGGAAACGGATTTCGTGGAACTATTTCCATCGGAATTTAAATAGGTCGGATTTCAGCGGCGGACTTAAGTTTTTTAACAGACGGCCCGCATAAAGTTTGATCAGTGGATGACGCTTGCTGAAAAGTGAAAAATATTAGCTGCTTGACCCGGCCTGTTAAAATTCTATTAAATTGTTCAGTTTCCTTGCATTCTGTCTTTCTGGCTTGGAAAACTCTAGAGAAAAAATTGTTTCTGTTTCCTGTTTTTGTTTCCTTATTTTTGTCAAATATCTAATATAATGAAATATATTTTTATTTGTTAGCATATGAAATAAAATTGAATATTGTAGAGTATTTTTCTGATCAAATGGAATTTCTGAACTTACCAAAGTGGTGATTTTGAATTTTTATAGCTATATTTGACCGTAAGCTAAAAAATTCTACATACATGTAATAATAACACTCAAGCTAATTTAAAGTCAGTGTTTATTTTCTTGTTGAGTAATTTGTGAGCCATGTTGAGTAATTAAAATTACCTAGAGAAGAGTTCTATCAGGGTGAAAACAGCGGAGTGGTAAAGTAACCACTCGTTCTCCGCGAAAATATCACGTTTAGAGAAACACCCAACGCAACTTAAAAATAACTATCCTTGAAAAATTTTCTAGGAATAGAGCAGGAAAAAGGGGCGATTTTCCCGGGCGTATGCTTAGACAGAAAAGATGTGGACTAGTCTGAGATGGTCATTATGTGGACTATAAGAAATTTGCATTTGGTTTGGCCAGGTGCTCATTAAATAAAAATTTCTTCCATATGATAATGATTTGTTTATACATTGATCACACAGCACTGTTGCATTTTTTTTAGTTTGATGAAATGTCAATTAAAAAAATCATACTTACAGCAATCTTTGACAAGCGCGAAATGACCACTTTTTCAATTAGAAGGTTATATTTGTATGTGTAAGAAACAACTATAAATTTGAAAAAGTGGCGATTTCGCGCTTGTCAAAGATTGCTGTGAGTATGATTTTTTCAATTGACATTTCATCAAACTAAAAAAAATGCAACAGTGTTGTGTGATTAGATCAATGTATAACCAAACCATTATCATATGGTAGAAAATTTTTATTTAGTGAGCAGCTGGCCAAACCAAATGCAAATTTCTTATAGTCCACATAATGTCCATCTCAGACTAGTCCACAATAAAAACGAACAATAAAAAAATTTTAAAGGTTGCAAAATTATCCCTAGGTATTGTTCTTGATACATATAACATAATTTTTTTCCGCTTGCAAACTTTAATAGTTATTTGCAAGACTCTAAATAATTATGTCAAAACCTTAAAAAACAATTTTTAATAACCTGTATATTTAGTTGAATTTTTGTTGGCTAAAAAAACGCAAAAAAGTCAAACGAGCAAAAAAATTCTTTATAAATAAGGTAGTACAATGATATTTGAAAACATCAAAAAACGGCAGGTTTTTTCACCGGCAAGGTGGCCGAAATTAACAGAATCTTAAAATGCGCAGTTAGTTAAACACATTGCAAAGTGATTTTGAAGAAAATATCAAAATATGTAAATGAAAAATTTTGAGCCTTAAATAGAAGATTATTTTAATGTAATATAGTGCTTTGTTCTAAATTTTGATGCAGTTTACTTTAAACACAAAGCAAAAATTAAGAAAATCACAAAAAAATTTAGTTTTTGTATGAAAATGTTGATAATGTAGAATAACACAAATAAAAAACTTTGCAAAAACACTTTATTTAACATTTATCCAGTTACTTTTTGCTATTTGTTTTGTGTTTTAAAAATAAGACAATTTTCTAACACCTTAAATTGGTAGCTGAAATTAAGGCACGGCCGAAATTAAGTCAGATATACTAATGAATTGAGTTTTTTTAGAAAAAAAATTATTACTGTTAAAAAAATAAAGGAACATTAACTTATTTATTCGGTCATGGAGAACAACCCCCAGGAAATAATATTTAGATTTCTGACAAAGACGCAATAACCATTGGACTAACACTCACAGCTGTAGTACCACTAAAAGAGTTTATATACCCCTATTCAGTGGAAATAAATATATAATAATACAAAATAATATACACTTAAAGAACGGCAACTTTCTACTTTCTTTTGGATACTTTGATTTTTAGGTGGTGTAAAAATTTTGATATATTGTCGGATAAAAAATCTGCAATTTTTTGGCCAAAAACAAAAAGTTCAGGCAAAAATGTCTGGTTAATTCTGATTTCAACAAAATATTTAACATCAAAAAAAGTATTGAGCGGGCAGAAAACAGTCCACTATGATTATTTTTATTTTTTTCTTTGATAAAAAAATGATCTAATAAAACATTTTCAGCATGTTTCAAACATTTTAGTATTTTGAAAATTCAAATAAACAAACAAACCAAAACAAAACACCTCTTGTTTTTATTGTTATAAAATTAATTATTATTAATTTTATTACGTAAAGTATTTATAATTAATTATATTACGTCATTAATGTACTGTGTTCACTTTTTGCCCCCATTGCGTGATGTGCGAAATTTAACCAATGTTTCAGAATAAGAAAGAGTCATTTCGTTCTCTCTTATATAGCATACGATTGCATACACACATGCAGAGTGTGGCCCCACTTCAGTTAAACACCAACCAAAGGAGATCTCCTCTAGGGAACGTCAGTGGAAATAACCCCATTTGCATACTTTAATAATTTCGTTTCAGTTGAATATATTTACAATTTTCGTTACTAATTATACTTTTCAGGCCATGAAGCTTTCATACTATTTTCCTTAAGTTTTATTATTTGTAAATAAAAAACTGGGGGCGAAACTGGGGGCAAAACTGGGGGGAAACCTCCAACACCCATTTTAAACTTAAAGGATCAGTTTAACAAATCAAATTTATATATGGCCCAGAAGGTACCACTCTTTTAATACGAAGTCTTTCTAATGTAAATTTAATGGGATTCTTGATTTTGATACCAACCAATGCAAGCTAATGCAATTTTCAATTCAAGCCCGACAGGTCCAGTAATAAAAGTATAGTTCTTTCCGGGTGATAGACGAATTTGATTTGTGAAAGTGCTCCTTTAAGTTTTTAACTATCTTAAGTTTTTTTGCCTAATTTCATCAGAATTCAAACTAAAAGTTACAAATAAACTAAAAGTTACTTTATATCAGTTCTAGTATCTATGCTATATTTTTATAAAATCATACTGTGTGTTATTAACGTTCTTTAGATTTTATCGACACTACAGAGGTTTTTAGAACACATTACTTTATTTTTAATAGCGTTTATTGAAATATTTTGTGTAACATATGTTGTATGTTTGTCTTAGCATTACTCGTTTGTTTGAATAAACCAAAACGCAGGTGTTAATAACAAAAAACTCGAATTTGTGTGGCCAAAATTTATTTTGATGTTAAAATTTAAATGCATGGTTAGTTTTTTTTATTTTTCTCTCCTATTTTAGATCATCACTTCGACAAATACTTAATGGCTGACACTGATTTTCGGGTTTATTTGTACCGTCGTTACCAGCCACATCCCCCACGTTGAGACAAGAATAAGACGGGTTTATTCAGTGCTCATGGAGGTATGTAATTGATTTCTATATTGTGTTCTTTTGATTTTTATGTACGGTATTGAGTGTTTAGGAAGTGGGTTTAGCTTAGTTTTTGTTTCGGAAGTATATTGCGAAACATATGTGTCTTGTCCGTCTTTTTTCCTTGTGTATGTTAATTCAGAGTACAACGTCAATAACAAAAAACAATTTTATCTGTTCTCTCCTATATAGTCTTGCCTATAGTATAAGTATGTCAAAGTCGACTTTGAAAATTACAGCTTTCACTCCTGTATCGGCTATTTTTTTTTATAAAATTTGCTGTTTGAATTATTATTGCCGGATTATGCTTGTTTCTACTTTATTACGTTAAATATAAATCAAAAGTAATTTTTAATGCTATAAAATTTATGCACGAAAGAAAATTTAATTGATTAACAAAATCTATTAAAATTATAAATATTTTATTTAATGTTCAGTTTTTGTATCAAAAATTGTACATTAAAGTATGAAAATAAAATTTTATAGCATTAAAAATTACTTTTTATAATTATATTTAACGATAAAATAAAAAGCTAATCCGGCAATAATAGTTCAAAACAGCAAATTTTATAAAAAAAAATAGCCTGCGGAGTGAAAGCTGTGAGTTTCAAAGTCAACTTTAGACATGCTTTAGTCTATAGGCAAGACTTATTATAGGAGAGAACAGAT